>CM051363.1:3992423-4142423 GCA_028015245.1 Cardamine occulta
TATGTGCATCATCTACACATACACCTAAAATCACGGATATGTATTGAACTACGCAGTCTAGAAATGTGTGTATACTCATACGCACACGTGAGAACATTCCTCAGGCATAATTTTTCTTCACTTTTCCATAGTAGCCACGAAGAGAAAGCAAACAAAAAGATATCCATAAGAAATAATTGCTCTACCTCTTCCAACTCTGCAACAATTTCTCCTCTTGTATTCTTCTTTAAAGACACAAACTTTTCACGCGACTACAAAGAGATAAGAAAAAGTCATTACACCAATTCAGATGAAGAATATCATGCAAAGTTTAAGTTCTATGCATTTTTGTGGTGGCAACACCAGCCTATAAAACATATTTTTATTAGACGAATAAAATTACAACTGCATACAACAAGAAAAAAAAGAAGCTATACACTCTAACCAAGTACCTGATCATATGAATGAGCAGCTTTATCAAATCGATGGCGAGACTCCTGCAAAGGTAGAAACAGCAAAGGGTTGATTGGAAAATGAAAAGCATGATTTTTCGATCAATAATTGCAGTGTAGGACATATGAAAGTGTCAGTTTGAAGAGAATGGACATTTATGTGGAAATCTGAACTGGCAAGACCTTCTAAATTCTAACCTAACTAGATGGCAGAGGTTTCAGGGGACAATTCATTAGATACAATTAAAGTGGTTGAAGTATGATATCCCGCAAGGTTCTTTTCTTACTAAAGCCTGACATGCTAAGAGAGAAAGAACTATTACTCCAACAAAGTTCCCACCAGATAGTATTAAATAAATTGCTTAATTATAGCAACCTTGAACTGTATCCTTTTAAAATTCATATCCAAATGACTGTAGAATTTTCACACAATAATAAAAAGTAAAGAGTCTGGGATGCAAAAAAACCCCAAAAAAACATAAGTCTCCAGTTTATTGATTCAAAGTCAAATCTACAAAATTTGAGACACTCACTACATTGGGAAATATAACAGTGATCAAATTTAGAAGGGAAAACGGATACCTTAGCTTCTTGTAGATCAACATTTATAAAGTTCATCAACCTCTCGAGTAACACATGCTCCACCTAGAAATTTGTTTACCATAAAATACCAGAACTGTTATATAAAGAGAGACATTGTTATGACATCTGCACTAAAATAAATTGAATATTTGGCATTTTTAACTCAAACTATTTTGTTTTTCCATTGCCCCCCTGAGTTGATTAGTAACTCAAGCAGATATCCACAAAGACCAATACACTAACCAAATCGTCGCTTAAATTACCAAACAAAAGTATGCTCTCAGTGATGATAGGCATCTTTTAGTCTTTATTGACATTTATTATTGTGCACAAGATAATATGAGCATACCTGTGAGCAAAGAAACTCCTTATAAGAGGCAAGCTCTCGAAGTGTGTTTATGAATTTGGATATAACAGGGCCTGGTGTCACTCAAAAGAATAGAAACCAAATAGGTTAGAAACAAGACATTTAAACTACCCCTGTTTATGACATAATCTTATTTTACTTAAGGCAATGACGAGAACAAACATAAGCTTAGATAATGTCTAAGCTAAGAAGAAACATATCATAAGCCAAGCAAAACCCTGTCTCGATAAACAAAATCAATCTACTTAACTTGTTAACAATCAATAATAATGAACATGAAAGTCTATCAAAGCTAAAATTCCCAATATTGATCACTTTAAGGTAACCAAATGCTAGAAGTGCCTCCTATTGATCCTGAAAGGTATACTTAACTAAGTAACACAGTAAGCTTGGCTCAACTTCACTACTAAAATTTTGCAAAGTATTGAATAGTTTAGTCACGAGAATATTATCCATAACAACCAGAGAATATCTACATAACTCAGTCTCATATCACTAGTGAAAGGAATAAAGTAGTAAATCATAGCAGATAGACTCATAATTCAACAAATTAGCAAGCCAAAGAGTTGAACATTAATCAACAACCTCCAATTGAAAGACTGATAGGATCATCATGTCCAGCCCCAAAATTTTCCAGACAATCTGCAAAGGCACTTTCTCCTTTGGAGGCCTCTGCCAAACTTCCCCTATAAAACAAAAGTAATTCAATTCCTCTCAGGCACAGATAACATGCCTGGCCACGTAGACACAATGACAAATGTGGACTAGCAACATAACAATGTTACGGTTTTAACTTATCAGAGAATAATTGAGGAAAGAATGAGATGCCAACAAAAATTGAATTGGAAAAGAAAGCAAGTCATAAAGCCAACTATATACATAATCGAAGATTTACATGAGAATGGGAAAAACAATAGGCAAAGCTTTTAATGGTCAAACAGATCTTCACATTTGCTAATTAAGTAAGAGAAGAGACAAATTGGTACCAATAATCCAACTTCCACTTTAAGAAAATATGCCACAAATGATATTCTTGAAATCTTATGTCCACACAGTAGAAAGAAAAAGGTAGATTTGACATACATAAACTTCTTAACACCTTTGTGTAGCTTCTGACAACGATCTTTAAGCTCATCAGCTGTCCCCTCCAATGAACAAACCTGATTCAATCAATTAGAACAGACAAAAGGACAACAATTTAGGTGATGAAGTCACACAATGTATACCACAAACCCAGAATTTAACATCCACAGAAGGCAATAATACACCTAAGCTTTTTATTTACCTGTTTTTGAAACATTGGGGAATCCTCCAGATTGATAAAGGTCGCCATTGATGAAACAAAAAAAAGGTAACTTTTAGACCAAAGAGTGAAGATTCGACTCGACTGACAAGTGAGTCAAATTTTGGATTTCTGATTCGGTTCGAAGATGGATCTGGCGAGATCCAGAGGCGTTTTCAGTTGGTGATGAAATGATAGTGATTGCTTTAGAAATACAAGCTAGAATCCACAACTATTTTATATTTTCAAATATACCCTTCTTCGTATCTTTATTTTAAAAACTATTTTTATGTGTCACTAAAATTACGTAGAACCTATTGAGTTTTCGATCGTGTTCGGGTAAAATGTGAAAATGATATTTCTCAAATGAAAAAGTAATATATAAAAACAAGGGTAAATTTGACCAAAATAATAACACATGCATGTATCTCTATACTATTAAAAATAGGTATTTGTATATTTATTACCAAACACATGTTGAAGAGTAGTTAAATGAGATAATTTTATATCTGCATTCAAACACTATTATATCTCTATCTATTTATTTATTTACTTTATACTATTAAAAAAGAGCTATATTAAAAGGGTATTTCCAAACTCAATCTACAAGTAAAATTCAAAAAGTTATGGCTATACATGTATCCAAACATCCACACAAAAAATATATCTATACCCAAACACTATTTAAAGAGAATTAAAAAATATACTTTTATCATTGTATCTAAAAACTAATTATCATTAAATATTAAATATTAAATAAATAATAAATAAACTAACCCAACCCTTAATAAGTAAAAATATAATCACCTTCAAATCAGGATCATATAAAAAGGTAATCTCCCAATATATTTGGAATATTTAAAATCGTAATCTTTCAAAATTTATATATCATTTTAATCTGTCAATCAACTGTGATCGTTATAATTTCAAATTTTAAAAAAATTTACCTTTTGTTTACACAAATATAGTATTATTTTGAATTTTGGAAAGCATTATAATCTATAATGTTTCCAAATAAATTTGTAACAATGAAATAATATCCTATTAACAAAACCCTTTATTTTTTTTACATGGAGCCCTAAGTCCATAGTTCCTTATAAAGAAAATACTAAAACTCTTTTCTTGTTTCTACTCTTCAACTATACGGAGAGTATAATGCTTCCAGAAAACGGAACCGTCTGTCTTCACAAAGAGGGTCATCAGGAGAGCTATGGACTATCAAGGGTACACATTACTACATTACCTAAGATCTTAAAATAATGCAGCTTTTTCATGGTTTTATCATAAATTCCAGTGCTACTGTTACAAAATGGAAGCTTGGGAAGATCACAGGTGGTGAGGATTCAATGACTGAAATCACAAAAGTGATTGGTGGATCTCCTCCCTTCATCGCCTTTTTTTTTCCTGGAAGTCTACAAGACTTTGAAGAACTTGAAGAGTGAATAGCTACGGTGGTGGTTTCCGGTAATAGGTGATAATTGTTTTTTATGTTTTGTTGTTGCTTTAAATGAATTTTGCAATTTAATGGAATTTTGAACAAAGTTGCTTGAGTTTAAAAATGCAGAGGGTTGAGACTTTGATATAAAAACTTCATATCTATCTTATACACTTTAAAAAATTCTTGTCTCTGTCCACAACTAAAACTATTTCTTGGAACTTGGTTTGCACTCCAAGAAATTTGACCATTGGCAGCTTTTATTATCTTAGTTTAATTCATGGGCAATTCCCTAAAATACCACTATATTATGTTTTTTTCCATAAATACCACAAATTTTTAAAATTTCTATTTATACCACAAATCACCTAACTACATATTTTTAGGGTTTAAGATTTAAAATTTAGAGTTTAAAAACCCTAAACTCTAAACTCTAAACCCTAAACCCCTACTCTCTAAAAACTATACCCTATATCTAAAATACTTAACCCAAACTTAAAAATTTAAATTATTATAAACTATATAAAATCAATTTTTGTGTTTGTGGTATTTTTGGAAACAAAAACTTTTGGTGGTATTTTTGGAACATTAAATTATTGATGGTATTTTTGACAACAAAACTTGAATATGTGGTATTTTGAGGAATTTTTCTTGATTCAACCACAATATAAAGTAATTGGTGATGTGAGTTTAACAATATCTTCATATATATGGTTTACTTTTTTGAATTGTTTTTTGGACTTGCAGTATATTGATTTTCGGGTGCGACAGTACTATCCATTAATTAAATAAGTTTTTTTTTGAAAATACCGTATTTATATTTTTAATTTGAAGATATATAGTCTTTCTTTTCTTTTATTTTCTTTAAAACTTTGAATGCAGTGCATCGGATGGTCAAAACCATTTGTGGATTAAATTATTTTGTTTACCATTTATAAGTTATAATCCACAGTGGTGCGGACAAAAAAAAAACTAAGATCGCAACGAAGTGTATACCATCTCAAAAAGAAGATGGTTTGGACCGCTGATGGCTCTGTCAACTATGTTGGCATCCACCATTCAAAGCTTTAAAAACTAACTTCCTTTATAATATTTTCAGTTTTTCACATCTTGTGAAATCGAAACATTTACATTTTAGACAAAATACAGATATCAGATTTTTCTAATTTTCATATATTAATATTCTACTACAATGTATACAAAAGATTACGAGGGTTCTCAAAACAAGTCGTTAGATGTGAAAGATTTTGCAAAGCTTTCTGTGTTTTTGTTGACGAATTTTCACCATCGTATTTCTCAAATATTTAATCTCATTCTCTGCCTTCCTTAGCTATCGTCTATTCGTCACATTTTTACTTTAATAATTAATTTTACTTAAATATAATTAATTTTAAAATTAAAAAACCCGTTCTTCCTAACCTAGTATTATTATATTTTAGAGTTTAAATGACTAAAGTCTAAAGTGCAAATAAATATGGAGCCATCTTCGTGAGAGGCTCGAGGGTGCTCACATGAAACTTCCTCGCGAAAAGAAAACACACATTAGTCACCACACCACCGTAGCTACAGTTCGACCCAAACCGGATCCGATCCAAAAACCCGACCGAGATATCCTTCCTCACGAACCTCGCTGGATGGGGTCCACCCCTTGACCAATCCACCCACGTCACGGTCCGGTTCGAATTCATCTCCGGGCAGATTTTGTTAACCAACGTCGGCAGATAATGCTCGTCCATGTAACACGGCGGCCGGCAGTGAACCTTAAAGACGGCGTCGTATCGGCGATCGGAGACGATCTCAGCGGCGACTCCCCGTGAGACCTCGAACCACTGGTTTCCTTTCCGCCAATCAGAGAGCGTCACGTGTGGGAGCATTTTGCGACTGTAACGGCCTCGGCCCATGGGCCTTGGGTCGTCGAATGAGCCGAGGAAAGAGCGAGTGGAGCGCGTGAGGTAAGTATAGACCGTGGTGAAGTTGAATAGAGGGATGCAACTCTCGGAAAGAAGGACGAAGCGAGCATTGGAAGGTTCCAGAAGCGCGTGAGATAATAGACGCTTCTCTGCGTCCATCATCGACGGTTTTCCCCATTCAACAGCCTGCAATTTATTTTTTAGAAATTTCAATGCATGGATATTTTGAACCGAACCAAAATCAAACCGAGATTTTATCATTATAATCCGGTTCAATTTTGGGAAAATTTGTTGACCAACAAATGTAAATATTAAGCATACCTTGCTTGGTATCCGTTTCTTGTAAAACACTGAAGATTCAGGCGGCTCCATAGTGGACTCCGGCGAGGCATGAACATAAATGGAATAAAACCCTTGATGTTCTTTGAAGAACATTTCCCAAAGAGGGGACAACGGCAAATCCCACCTCGTCAGAAACATGAATGCAACCTTTGGATGAGTTTCATTCATCATCATTTCACCACGTGGCGCCATCGCTGTTTGCAACTTAAGCTCTTCGTCTGACACATTACTACCGGAGCTGCGACGAGGAGGAGGAGGAGGAGGAGGAGGAGATAGAGAAGGAGAAGCGAGAGGGTTTGAGGAGAGCGTGTGATAATCTTCGACGAGGAAGGGTGATGTTTTGAGGCGTTGGTTGAGGTAAAGAGCGAGGAGGATGACGAGAGAGGAGACGGAGGTGAAGAAGACGACGGTGCCGAGGATGTGAATGTACCGAAGACTGATGATCGGTTCTTTTTTCATCCGTAAGTTGAGTTCTTTAACAAAGGTTGTGATCTTTTGCTTCTTCATTTTGTTGTTGTTGTATATATTGATTCTACTCTTAGTTCTATGGGATACGTATTTCGTTTAAGTCCTCTTTTGTGTCTATATATATATGAAGTGCATGAGAATCTTTGTGTGTGCAAAGTGGTGCTTAATTAGTATATTTAAAAATAAGATGAATACCTTTAAAGGGATCGAAAGTTCTACAATTAATACTAATAATTATGTTGATTGCGGTGGTTAATGAAAAAAATAAGAAAACATATTATAAGATGTTATCTAAAAGGTAAAAAGCAAGGAAAAGTGATACATGATCGATCGTATAATTTCATCCTCAGGATTAGTTAGTATCTTCCTAAGCGAAGGCATGATCATGTATGTGTGATGTGTATAAGATGGACGTGCATGGTGTGAGGGAATGTGCATGAGAATTGTGGGTTTAGTGAAACGTGATTTAGACAAGTGGAAAAGAAGAGAAGAGAGCATGAAATCTGCCGCAATGTTGATTTCTTGTTGTGATAAAAAAAAATAAAAAATTGAACTGTTAAGTACAAGATTTACAAAAGAAGCCATGCGTTAGAGCATCTCCAATGGTAAGAACCCCTCATGGAGTTTTTACCATTATTTTGAATATAAATATTTGAAAAGTGAAAGTTAAGAACTTTATGAGAGTTTTAAAATTTTTGTTGCTCCAATGGTAGAACCCAAATGGGGGTTCTTAAAAAAATATGAAGACTTTAAAAAAAACAAGTTTGTTTTGATTGAACCAAGCATCCACAGCAAAATTCAGAAGCAAAGACAATTTGTTTCTCACTCGTAATAGACTCATTCTCTAATCTTCTCTAAATTCTGCAAAGCTCTAGCTACACCATTGTTAGAAGGTGAAGTGGTGTTCTATGCTATATCAAAAGATACATTGATACATTGTTCTGTAATCCTACTGATTCTATCTTAACCAAGCACCAATTCTAACAAGTCACAGCTATAAACCTCAAATCATACAAGTTTGAACCATACTTACTTGTGCTCTGATGATTCATCTTCTATAAATGCAGGCAATGTCTTCTGTTTCACCTAATCTTTCAAAACAAACCTTGTTGTCGGCTAAACAAAGGCAATGTCGTCAAGAACATGTTCTTCAAGTATGAATCAGAGTCTCAAGATTCTTGAGCATCCGTTTTTGTGTTCCACTTGATTAAAAATCTTCCTTCTCGACAGATGCTTCATCTAGTTGGAACACTAAAATGGATGCTCATGTGAATGGAGCCAATTGGTTCTATGATCCAAAAACCTGCAAGACAACAAAACTGGTTCTATGATCCAAACACCATTACTGATTCTATGATCCAAACACCATTGCATTTTCAAAGCTAAATGTGCTGATTCTATCTAAACCAAACACCATTACTGATGGAAGCTTAAAGGAGCCATCGATCTCTTTCTCAACGAGAGAACAAATCACGCAGACTCGACCCGAATCTATGAACCTAAACAAAAACACAAAAACAGAGAAACATATCAAAATCAACCAAACGAATGAAACAAAAAAATAAATCAACGCATCTAACATATGGAAACAAACAGATTCATTTCCAATTCTCAGTCTGGTAACAAGCCTAAACCCTAATTTTACTAACATCAATTGCCAATTGAAAGAACCCTAATTTTGTTAATATGAGTTTCGAAAATTAGAGAAGCCTAATTGTCCTAACATGAATTTCTAATTCAGCCGACATGAAAAACCTCTTACCCAAACATAATTCCTACTCGTATCTTCTCTCAATTCAACATATCGAGCCAATGAAGAAGATTTGGGAATGAACGAAGAAAAAAACCACAGAGAAGAAGTAAAGAAGAAGAAAAAAAAAATTCAGACATCGATTATGTTTTTTTGTTTTGTTTTTTTTCCTGAACCAATAAAAAATTGACACATATGGGGTTCTTAACTTTTCTTAAAACTCTTATACAAGAACCGATTCTTAACTAATTTGTGAGTTTTGATTTAGTTTTAATACTTAAAAGCTTAAGAAACTCTTAAGCACCCTCCGTTGGAGGTGCTCTTATGTTTTTCTTTACCTCGAAAATTTTCTTTTTTTCCTTGATTCTAGACATGCGCCAGCGCCAATCGTAGCAAATATTTAAAAAGTGCAAACTCTCGAGCATGGTAAATAAATATTAGCCAACGGGAAAGAACATTTATAAATTGTAATTTGTTCCATTTATAAATCGGATATTGTGGGCCCAAAACTTAAAACTTGGAAGGGCTCTTCCACTTTAACAAATGTTTAAAAACCCTTAATAGTATTTAAAGCCCAATAGGCTTCCAATGTTGTTAAGAATAAAGGAGGACTTATCAAGCAATTGCAATTTTACAAAAAGCTCGCTACAGCTTCTAAAAAAGTAGCTGAATCCATATCCGACGAATTTTGCTCCATTGTCTTACACATCTTCTTCCTCTCTCTCCGTGTTGACTCTTGAGGCGATCTAACAACAACAACGCAATTCTCGGGGTAAGTCAGACGATTTCAGCTGATTCTCCTGGAGCTTGTAATGTTTTCTTCCTCTTAGGGTTTTGTTTTGTAGCTTAGTTCAGGAAACGGGAGGAATTAAGCAGATGTATGAGAAACTAGACAAACTTATAGAAATGATACTTTTTTACCTGCTCGATGATGAGATCCTTTGAAATATTGATGAGATTGTCTGTCCCGCAATCTGAAATCGCTGTTAGGTTGATGTTTATTTCGTGTTGATTATATTTCCGTCTGCTTAGATTTTCGATTCTGATTTTACGAAGTTTGATCATTATACCAATGGTCTCTTTCAATTATTAACCTGAGCTCTTGAATTTGGATTTTTTGCAGAACAAATTCGTTACTTTTCTCTGGAAGTTCAGAGATTTAATCTGAGCTTCTTACTATTAAAGCAAGATACGGAATTTGGAGATGCCTCGAGACTTGTCAAGATCGAGGTCACCGTCCCCGTCACCTTCACGTAGAAGAAAGCACTCGAGGTCTCCTGTAAGGCATAGGCATAGCAGGAGGAGTAGACAAGACAGAAGCCGTTCTCCATACTCTTCTTATTCATATAGCAGGTGATACCCGTAACAACTTTTGCGCTATTCGTTTACTCTAGTTCTAATTAATTAGTTTGTCCTCGAAAATAACTGTAAGAGAGCTTGGTGGAACATGATTGTAATGTGAATAGAGTTTAAGCTGTTCTTATCTTATTTTTCTCAATTGCTTTAATTATAGTTCGTACTTATTGTCTACCCTTCTCTAAAAGGGAATGCAATGTCTGGATGCTGTTGGCTCTATCATAAGCGTTATTTGAGTGATGGTTCTTTTTGGAAACATTTCTTTATTTATTTAGTTGTTGCGAGTTGTGTCTAAGCTGTGGCAAGAGAATATGTTTTATGACCTGACCTTTGAGGTGATAGGCAATGCAGCCTGTATATTCAGTAAAGACATTAGCTAAGCTGGGTTATTAGGATGATTATTTGTTAAAATAATTTTTAGGAGCACCTATTATGTTCTTATAAGATCGAGATTATTAGCAATAACAAGGCAAAACCACCATATTTGCCTAAGTAAGATAATATAATAATTTGTTGAAAACATGGCTGAGAAGTTAGGAAGAGGATATATGCTCTTGCCATTATAAAAAGCTCTTTTTCTTTCCCATTCTACGGGATGGAAAATGAGCAGGTGATGGATTGCTATTGGGTGTTCTTTCATTGATCCCTTGTCTCGTTAGCTTCTTCATATGATAAAAGTTGGAGCTGATAATTCTTAACAGTGTATGAGGTAACTGCACATACTTTTGTTTTCTATATGTGACATCGTGGGCTATCTGATACCTACTCTTTCATGTGCGTGGTAGTTCATTAGTTGCAGCTTTTACTTACTTCTTCGTTTTGGGTATTGTACAGACGAAAAAGTCGTTCTATTTCTCCTAGGCGCCATCGAAGTCGATCTGGCACTCCTAAGAGACGTTCTCCAACCCCAAAACGTTACAAAAGACAAAAGAGTAGGAGTTCTACTCCATCTCCTGCCACTACACTTGAGTCAGCTAAACATAGGAATGGAGAAAAACTAATAAGAGAAGAGGAAGAGCGGAAAAGGTAAATCAACTAAAAAATATAAATTAAAATGGATGTTATGTTCAAATTAAGGTTTTTGTTCTCAAATGTTAGTCTAGTGTAATGTGGTAGTCCTTGATTATTATTAGTCTTTAAAAGTGCAACAGGTTTCATGGTATTCTCTCACAGGTTTTGCTTATGGAAGATAATAATTCTACATGTTCATATTTGATCCCCTGGCACAAATGTCTGTATTATCTGTATATGAACAGTTCAGTGAGTCTCCTTTACATGGATCATGGTTGAGTTATAGATATATATGTCAAAAGCCCAAGAATACCTTGGTGAAGGTTTGTTTGTGTATGGGGATAAAAAAAATATATATATATTTATGAAATTTACTCTTGCCATTGGGAGGAGCGAAAGCATAAATGATCTCAACTATTTTTCTCGGATTTGGAATAAATTTGTGGTTCTTTTGCTTCAAGATTGAAGACATCAAGAAATGAGAAATTCCAGGTGATATTTAAGGTTCTGAATCTGCTGTGAGTGTCCTCTCACTTTTTCACTGTATTTGTTACCAGGCGACAGCAGGAAGCGGAACTGAAACTGATAGAGGAAGAAACTGTGAAACGGGTTGAAGAAGCTATTAGAAGTAAGGTTGAAGAAAGCTTACAGTCTGAGAAAATCAAAATGGAAATTCTAACGCTGTTGGAGGAAGGACGAAAGAGACTTAATGAAGAAGTCGCGGCTCAACTTGAGAAGGATAAGGAGGCTTCTCTTACCGAGGCTAAAGAAAAAGAGGTAATGTTTCTTCATAAAAAAGAATAACCCCGAATGCCCTTTTTAATTCAAAGAATCTTTTTGTTGTCTTAAAGCTTTCAGATGTTGATGGACATAATTGTAAGAGTAATGTCCATTCTTCATGTCACTTCACTTCTAGAGTAGAGTGACAAAAAATTGCCATTTCTGTTTTTTTATACCTTGGTATTCTAGGTGGAGATTGTTGGGCATTTCTTCACTTTACTAAATTGATGATGCTCTTGTCAAATTCCTTGTTACACAGTGACATGGTTCGAAAAAGTGTCTTTGCTTCTTGGCGTTTTTCAATGAATTTGAATTGCTTTTTCAGGGTGTAATGTGGTGTTTGTTGCAGGAAAGAGAGCAACAAGAGAGAGAAGAGATGGAGAGAATAGCGGAGGAGAATCTAAAGAAAGTGGAAGAAGCTCAGAGAAAAGAAGCAATGGAGAGGCAAAGGAAAGAGGAAGAAAGGTATCGGGAGCTTGAGGAGCTGCAACGACAGAAAGAAGAAACGATGCGAAGGAAGAAAGCAGAAGAGGAAGAAGAGCGTCTGAAACAGATGAAACTGTTGGGTAAAAACAAATCACGCCCTAAATTATCTTTTGCCTTAAGCTCCAAGTGAATGCTTGAAGATAAAAGCATTGTGATGATATGTATCTTCTTCATCCTCTCAAAGATGCATTATGATTATTGTTACTATCGCTTCTTTATGGAGCTTGGCCCGGTGAATATAGCTTATTCTGGTGTTTATCAGTGGTGGTATACAATCGGTTTACGTAGTAATGAAAACTCTTTTCTGGCGCTTTATTTTTGTTGTTGTTTCTCGGCTGATAGGTTTATATATTTAACCGGCTGGAATTAATTTTAAAACCATGACCCAGTAACATCCATTCCGGTTTGTCTCATCATCAAAACCAGACGCTGGATTCTCAAAAGATGTTGCAATATAGGCACATTGATTTTACAGCATAACAAAATTACGTGAGGTTTATAAAATGTCAATGTACATCAAGGATGTATAAAAAGCATTGAGAAGACCAGATGATCTATAAAGAAAGATAAATTATTTTTCCTGATCCTACCTTTCTTCTGGGAATACCTTGTGTAGAAACTTGACAAATCGTTTTGAGTAAATCGAGGGTTCGGTGACAGATATTGTCATCGGATCATACTGCAAAGACTTGCAAGTATGCTCCACTTTCTTCTTGGTGTTATACTCTTGTAGAATATCTATGATTCCCATGTACACAACCACATCGTATACTTCAAAGAGCTCAATTGTTGCCGACTCTTCCTTGTCCTCAATAAGCTTGTGATGGGCTTGAGCGGGCATGTTCACTCCTAATTGTACTCGTAGCCTAAGAAATAGGTCAAATGGTGTTGTTCAGTTACAAGCACGGTCAAATGAAGAAAGCAAGAGAGGAAATGAGTAACCTTGCAGTTCCGGGAAGAATAAGGTCTACTTCCTGTTCGCCAACTGAAAATGCTCTGAGTGTGCTTCCTCTGATGTGAGGACCCGGGTCAGTATTAACGGAATTGGGTTCGTGAGTTACCAATAGCAATCCTTTTGGAGGAATAGAGAGTTCTTGAGTCAAACCTGCTGAAAGAAAAAAAATACAACACGATAAGTTATACATGGTCATTGCTTCATTTCTCGGTTCTGTAGTCATCTTCTAATATAAAGGCCTTAAAAGCTTGTCGTTAGGAAACCGATAGAATTCAAGTTCACAGCTGAATTACCTAAGCCATCAAAAAAAAATTATATGAGGTGCAAAAGATATCATCTTGAAACATTGACACCTACCATCTACAGAATAAACGCTTTCTTGATCTGACATTGCATTAGGAGGCTCAAGGATATCATTAAGTTGCCCTGGAGCTCTAAAATGTAATCCCAGTAAAAGACTGTAGTCAATGATGTGCAGTGATTCCAAGAACGAGCAGTCTAAGTCAATTTGCCTGCCATGTAGGGAAAACAAGGAGGTTCCACAAACAATTAGAAACTTTCGAATGCATAATACAGTTGTGTCATATAAAGCTAGAGGTTCCATTTAGCAAGAAATTTTCTACAATTATTGTTTTATCACATCTTTCACAATGGAAATGATATAAAGAAAAAGGTATTGTACTCACTTGAAGAGGGCCTCGTGTAACAGCTTGTCCATATGAAATTCATAAGCTAGATCAAGATCTTTCAATGTAGTCTTTTCATGGATTTTAGTTCTTTCAGTAAATCTCCCTTGAGATGAACCCTTTAGATCATAACGACGATGAATCTTCAATTCTGTGCAAAACATATTCCCCATGACCACAAAGCGTACCTATCAAAACACCACAAAGCTCATGCTAAAAAGTGTGGAAACACAATGAAATTTGAGCTATAAAAGGGAACAGAGAAATTCTTACCTTTTTCCCCCACTTGAGTGTTATTCTGTGAACTCCAAAGAATTTGGTTATAAGTGTATTTTCATGGTCCCCTACATGTTCATAGTACCTAGGCAACATTCTGAGTAGAACCTAGAAAGCAAACAAAGTGGATGAAATTAGTCCTTATTACCTGTAATATTGACATTTAGAATGTTACCACCACAATAAACTAAAGATTTTAGTAATATACTAAGACATTTTTTCAGTGACATATTAAGAAGGGCTTACAATATCACCCTAATCCACTATTACTGGTAAAGACAAGAAAAAATCAAATCACAGCTATGCTCAGTTAGTTCAGACCTGCAACTCCGATTTTTTTAATGTCTTGATCACAAATCTGTCGTCGTGAGAAAGGTAGAAGATACTGCCACTTTTCCCAGGGGAACAAATTTCTGTCAGCCCATCATCACCACAAATAGACATCATGTACTCTGCAGCATCTAACTTGAACATCTCCCTCAGATTCCTGAAACATTCATTTGAAAACCATTGTACACATTGATAGATTGTTTACTTTGATTCTAAACTTCTTTTGGTATCTACCTGAAGAAAAATGTTTTACCTGAAAACCATAGGACAATAGTCTTTCCAAGAGAAGTCGATAGATTTGTGTGGAGGCGTTAAATTGGAGCCGTCTTTAGGGAAGAACATCTTTGTTCTGGCGTTCTTACCAAAGTCAGAAGCACGTACTTCTCGTCTAGGCACTGGTGTAATTTTTCCAACAGTATACCTGTGAACCTCAAAATATTGTTGTGTTAGAGGAAGAACTAATTATATAATCCAATCTTAGAAAGTATGCAGTGAATATATAAGTAGGCCATCATAATAGAAGTGCAAACAAGTTGTCTCTTCGCCTTTACGCGAGTGTGAGACTAATATCAAGCCATATTGCAGAAATTATACACAAAATGCGTCTTAGGCTATAACGGAGTAGTCTCAAGAATCATGAAAATTGATATTTTAAAGAGCGGTTTTACGTAAAGTTCTCTCACTTTTTCATGTTTGCCAAATAAGAAAACCTCAAGATATGTTGGTCATAGGCTTAAGAGTGTTGAATTAGTTTACCTGATGCCAAGTTGGAGATTTAGCATTAGATAATAATTGTGTTCCCCCCTTAGAAAGGTCGTGAAACTCCTAGCCCTGACTTCTTTGGGAAGATTTGGAGGTCTAATTTTGTGTGACCTGTCAACAGAACTCGTAATAGTTTCTCTAATCAAAACTCCTTGCATGTATTCCCTTTCGTAAACGATACGGTTCTTATCTTGTCCCTCACTTTGGCCTGAGCCAGAAGACCGTGCAGACTTAGATGACGGGCCATGACATGTAAAGTCTCTTGGAGGATCACAGGTCCTCCAATTTCCATCTGGAAACCTATCTGATATTCTACCAGAATTTTCCAATGTTCCACTAGCTGAAGTTTTCACAGAAAGACTTCGTGTCGCAGTGTTCGTACTCCTTAGCTCCTCAACATTTATTGACGAACTACGGGAAAGTACAAACTTTCCAGTGTCATCATATTCAAGAGAGCGACACCACTTCTTTAGAGATGGATGTTTACTTCCAGCAGGATAAAAAACTCCTTTCCCATCTTTTAGGCCTCGAGACCAGGTTCCAAAATATAAACATCCATCATCAAACTTATAAGCTCCAGAGCCATGTCTAAACCCATTCAACCAAAAACCATCGAAAAGATCACCATTTGCCCATCTCATAACCCCTCTGCCACACATTTGGCCCCTTTTCCAATTCCCTATG
The DNA here is from genome assembly GCA_028015245.1 of Cardamine occulta. NCBI lineage: Eukaryota > Viridiplantae > Streptophyta > Magnoliopsida > Brassicales > Brassicaceae > Cardamine > Cardamine occulta. The sequence goes on from CM051363.1 coordinate 4,008,317, forward strand.
TACCTATTTCCATTAGTCCAAGAATAGCTACCACGCCCGTCTTGTAATCCTTCTTTCCATGAACCATCATATAGATCTGAATTACAATACTCTTTTCTCCCAAGCCCATGCCTTACATTCATTCTCCAGGCTCCGCTATAGACAGATCCATCAGGTGAAGTCATGGTACCAAAACCATGAAGGTATCCACCAGAGAAATCTCCCTCATATTTTGCTCCAGATGACCACATAAGCTTCCCTTTACCAGAGATTTTGCCTCGATCCCAATCTCCCTCGTAGATAGTTCCATCTGACCATACATACTTTCCCTTCCCATTAGGAAGTAATCCTTTAACTTCACCAGAAAATAAATCACCATTTGGGAATTCTCTATCTTCAAGCCTGAGGATACACAAAGTATAATACTTTAACAAACTATAAGATACTGAAATGCAATAAGATTGGTTAACAATGAAACACACCTCATATCCATCTGGGCTAGCTTCTAGTGATCCTATAACATTGTTGAACGCCTTCTTGTGCACATGGTACACTTCTCTGCAGAAGCTGAGAAAAATCAAGATCAAATATCGGAAGCAGAGGACCTAGGATGGATCATGAGAAACAATTCATGCTTCAACTCAAGTCATCAAAATTCTATATGCCTTCTATTTTGCAGACACATCCAAATCTTCTGTAGATTTCATAACTCAAATCCGTAAAAAAAAACACCATTTTCACTGAAAAAACCAGCCTAAACTTCAGAATGAACTAAAATAAGGTTCGAGCAATAGAAATTTATCAGTAATTTGTCTAAATCCAATCCAGTTAGCCCGATCAAATACTCAGCTCTAAATAAGTCAAACAGCAAAAACCCAGTTACTCAATATCAGCCATTCTAGCCAAAACTAATCATTGAAACAAAAAAAAAGAGCAGTAAGAATCTGGAGCTCGAATCTCAGAACATGACTCTTACAAGTAATTTTCGGAGGATAAAAAACAAAATCGGACCCGGATTCGCAGGAAACTCACCCCAGATGAAGCTTGTGAAATCGAAGAAGAAGTAAAAAGCAGAATTGAGGTTCGTTTGTTAGTTGCTGAGAATTTATTCTTTGAATTGTGAAAAATTAATGTAGCACCATGCACCAAGTTCCATTCAAACACCTTTCTTTTTTAGCGAATTTATGCGACATGTTTTTCTTATTATTATTTATTATTTATTTTTTATTGTATATAAATATAATGACTGGCTCATAATAATATGGATACATTTTTTTCTTTAAAGACAAGATTTTCTTTGTATATAATGAAAATAACAAAAAGACAAGAGTACGTACTACTTGAGATTTTTATAAAATTTTAATAAGTTGCAAACCAATTTATTTTAACAAATATTATATAATACTTACTTTGACGTAAAATAAGTAATTTTTAATATCTAACAAATTAAATTCGTAAAAAAATTTGGGGATAAAATGTGACCAATAAATTCGTAACTAATTAACAGTCAAATTTCTGTTTTCTCGTTACAGTCAACCCAAATAATCATTAGTTTTAAAGTTTAAACTCAATCAATAATGAGTTTGGGATAATCTATGTTATCGTATAAACATGTCATACTGTCAAATCATCCAGGAGGCCAGGAGTGTCAAATCCACGATCATAATCCATATTTTATTCTGACGTTCATGTATTAGTAATCCATATTATTCAAGTCTATTTAAAGTAATCCTAACATGTAATCCATTGTATTCCAACTAATAAGTGTTTTTTTTAACTAATAAGTGTTTATAAACTCATGTTCGTTTAAAAAAAAAACAAAAAAAAATTCTCTTCATTTACGTATATATTATCTTTCGCATGAAAACTTTTTTTGCATATATGATATATAATCCTACAGGCTACAGTTTAAAATTATTTTATTCTACCACAAGCCACAAGGTAGGTTCTGGGTCGAATAAAATTAAAGCTCCCTCGACACGAAAGATCAATTCCTTTATAAAAGTAAGTTTATGTATGTATATGGTTGCGTTGAAGAAGTGTATTTCGTCGAGTTATTGCGTTCACTAATGTGCATTTAAAAAAGTTGAATAATGTTTATTGTATTAAGTCAACAAATTCTCCTTTTTTCTCGTCAAAATTCTACCAAATTTTTGAAAATGATAAAAGTTGAACCACTGTATTCCTCAACATGATAGTTCAATCAATATTGATCATATTTTACATGTACGAAATTTTACGTTGAAATTTATTATTATCATCTCACGCACCTAAAAGACCAAATATAGATTGTGAATAATAAACAATAACAACTTAATAAAAAGATTAATGTATCAGACCAACCTCTTCTAAATCTTTTTAACAAAAAAAAAAAACCTCTTCGAAACTAAAGACTTTATCAAACTATTTTGTTGATTTAATAAATAGCATTTTAAAAAGAAATATAAATCGAGAAACCTAATTAAATCACATTTAAGGCTAAAAATTGTAACATAAATCAGAAAGATATCAATTATCCATGATTCGGAGATCAGTGGATAAACAAAAAAGCCCGACCAATTGAATATTTTCCTGCTGGAATTTTCTAAATAACCAAAATTTGATATGGACGATGTTGACGTCGAAAAATAGCCGAAGAAGAGTTATAGACGATGTTGTGAAATATTATTAATAGAGTATGGTTAATACTAAAACATACGATTGAACATAAAAATTGTAAAAACTGGAATTGTATTAGTGATGTATAAATGACATTGTAATCACATTTACAGATAAGATAAATTGAGTCTAAACCGGTAAAAACCGGATTCGTATTAGTGATATATAAATGACGTTGTAATCACGTTTACATGTAAGATAAATAATAATAAAAAAATTTCATTCTATTTTTGTCTCTTTCGTCTAATCTCTATAACAGAATCATATTGTAATAACTATTAAAATCAGCTATTCAATGGGATTGCGACTTCGTGACTCGTGACAACACAATCAAAGAAGACAAAACGATGATAGGACCCTTACATGTTGCTTTGTTAATTTTTGGTGTTTTTGCTTTAATGCTTAGTAATTATAAATTATGAAATTTAAATGTTTGTTTTTTTTCTTGTGTGCAATAATATATGGTAAACTATGTCTGACAACAACTATACAACAAAAAAATTATTCGAATATAGGTTGAGAACTTTAAATAAAATTGCCTTAATCTAATGAGTAAGGAAGACAACATAAAAAAAACTATTAAAGAATTTGATTAAAGTAAGAAATATGGTGAAGTGGTTAAGTTAAAATTTATGGTGAAGTGGGTGTCACGAAACGTATGAAGAGAAAGGAAGTGGGGCTGTGGTGTTTGTTGTCGGTCTCCGCGCCGTACAATTCGTTGTAAAGATGAGTCTGATTTCTATTATTTTCCCATGTTCATGTTTATGTTAAGTTATCTGTTTGCGTTATTAATTATCTCACAAACTTACAATTGCTTAAATATTGTAAATACTTGGAATAATTTATGTTAACTCGTGTGGTAAGTTTTATGTAAAATAGTAAGTATGCGGTGATAAGTTATCAACAAAAAAGGTGATGATAACTTATATTTTATCTTTTATTTTATTTTTGTTATATGACATTTAATGTTGGAAACAAGGATACGAAAATTTAAGAATATAGGTATGTACATATGTATATTTTAATATTATTTGATCAAATACTACTCAATTCCAAATTACCAATAAGAGTTACAAACTTACAAAGTTACAATGAACTACAAGTCTACAATCTACCTCGGCATTGGTATTTGGTCCTTTGTGTGTGTGTGTATTTTTACTATAATACCCTTCACCTCTCCTTCTATCACTCGAGTGAGCTAGATTTAACAAACAGAATATTTTGGTAAATTCAACTTCAATAAACTGGAACATGTTCTAAGACTCGTAGCTCCTTCGGTAGCTCGAGAAAAAAAACAATGGAGACGCCACTTCTAGGACTTGAACTACGATGTCCTCATCTCTTTAACACTCACTCTCGTTGCTCTTCCTCTTTCTCTCTTCCCGCCGTATCCGTACGAATTCTCACGGCGGCGACGACGGCATATACCGTCGTTGAATCACCGGCGACCGTAGCAGAAGAAGCTCCTCGTTCGAAGCGTCATTCCAGTTCCTACCTGGCGAGAAAATCCGCTATTTCTGAAGTTCAACGTTCTCCGGATTTCCTCTCTTCTCTGCAGAGGTTTCTATTTATCACATCACTAGTTATCTTCCCTTTGCTTCAAATTCTGTTTTCATTTACTCCTGTCAACATTTTCTTCAATATATATTGCTTACCTGAAATTCTTGTCTTTAATTGTGAATTGTGTTCTATACAAAACCAACCAAAAATCTCTAGAGTGTCCAGTTCTGAAGTAGATGTAGTGTCTGAAATGTCTATAGGATGTTAAATTGATCATTTTTTTTTCTTTTTCAAATTGGGGAAAGTGACTTGACCACAGCAGCATTACTAGAGATGCATAAGAATTGTTTGTTTCCAAGATTCACTTGATGAGCATGTCGTAGTCTCTCTGCTCCATAGTCGTGTGATCAGGATCTTGCTTATGTTGTTTCTCATGATATTATTGTCTTCTCTGTAGATTAGCTAGAGTTTTGAAGGTACTAGATTTGAATGTGATTTTGCGTGATTTTGGAATCTCTGGGCGATGGCAGGATCTTATTCAGGTTTGTTGATTTGAGCATGGATTCATTAACAGTATTATACTATATTGTTTTCTGCAGAAGCAAGAGTTCGAAGGTGTGATGATCAATGCTTTTTTTTTCTTTTTTGCAATTTTTGTAGCTCTTTGGTTGGATGCAACAACATGGAAAGATTAGTGTTTCTACTTACAGCAGCTGCATCAAGTTTGTGGGGGCAAAAAATGTCTCCAAGGCTCTAGAAATATACCAGAGTATTCCAGACGAGTCAACCAGAATCAATGGTCGATGTGAAGAAGCTGAAAACTTTATCCAGCAGATGAAAGTTGAAGGTCATTCACTCAACATATATTATTACAGCTCTTTGCTCAATTCTTATTCTTGGAAAGGAGATTACAAGAAAGCTGATGAGTTGATGACCGAGATGAAATCAATAGGATTAGTGCCAGACAAGGTTTGTTTTTCTTAATATTTCTCATCTCATGCATCATTGAAATAATGTACGGTATATTTTCCCCTGTGATAGATGGATTTGTGTGAATGACTTGATATGACTTGTAACAACCATTATCTGCTAACAACACACTCTAATAAGTGGCCATGATAAAAACCTGGAGCTTCATATTCCTAGGTAGATTTAATGCCTTATTCCATATTCTTCTAGCTTCCTCTTATTTCTATATGAGAGATTGGTTCTCTCAGTAATTTTGATTCCTTCTTGCTTATATAAACAACACTAACTGAAAATATTTGCAGGTGATGATGACAACTTTACTGAAGGTTTATATTAAAGGAGGGTTGTTTGATAGATCAAGAGAATTACTTTCTGAACTTGAATCTGCAGGGTACGCTGAGAATGAGGTAGTTAGACAATATTATTTTTCAGCAAAGCTGGCTGTACATATTCTAGAAAAGAGCAACATTAATCTGGCTGGAAATTTTAATTTGTGCAAAATTGGGCTGAATGGAGTAAAATGCACTGAAACTTGTCATGTTGTGACGATCAGTGGAAAACTTTTGGTAACATTATAGAAAACATAGCTTATTGGTATGGTTGCTATCATGGTATAAACATGTCAAGTAGAGGTCATAGTGTTCCTATTTACCCAGAAATTATCTTATGGTCCAAACATTTTCTCTAGATGCCATATTGTATGTTGATGGATGGTCTTTAAAAGGCAAGGAAGTTAGATGAAGCGATGTCAATATTTGATGATATGAAAGGAAAAGGTGTTAAATCTGGTATATTTTTTTACTGATTATAAGTTAGTAATTTAGCTTTCATATTTCATTCTTGACTCTTCCACCGGTTTGCTGCTTTAATTTTTGGGATAGAAATCCACTGCTGTCCTGATAGGAATTAAGGAATACTTAACAATCATTTCTTGTGGCCCTCTTGGGATAAACACTATCCACTAGATTCAAATTTAGGATTTTTCAGTAACTTGGATTGAAGAAGTCTTTCTCCCTTGAAGATCTGTCTCTTATCAGTGTGCTACAATTTTAGGTGTCTTAGAATTAGAGTTTTTCTTCGATTTGTCAGAACCTGATAAAGAAACCAGCTTATAATTATTTCACTTTTCTAGACAATGATTTCACTTTTCTGTTTCAGATGGCTATGCTAACAGCATCATGATATCTGCTTTATGTCGAAGTAAGCGTTTTGAGGAGGCAAAACAATTGTCAAGGGACTCTGAAACCACTTATGAAAAATGCGACTTGGTAATGTTAAACACAATGCTCTGCGCCTATTGCAGAGCAGGAGAAATGGAAAGTGTTATGCGAATGATGAAGAAAATGGATGAGCAAGCCATTAGTCCTGACTATAATACGTTTCATATCTTGATCAAATATTTCATCAAGGAGAAATTGCACCTGCTTGCCTACCAAACCATACTTGACATGCACAGCAAAGGCCACCGGCTTGAGGAGGTAACTAGCATCAAGACATTACTTGGTTTTAGTATAGAAGTCTTGCTTCTTAGCTTTTCTTGTCTTTAATTTTGTTCGGTAAGTAATGCCAGACAATGAGAAATTTGTATCAAAAATTTAGCTCTTTAACTTGTTGAAATTTGCAGGAACTTTGTTCGTCCTTGATTTACCATCTCGGCAAGATTAGAGCTCACTCAGAAGCATTCTCAGTCTACAATATGTTGCAATACAGCAAAAGAACTATCTGCAGAGAGTTGCATGAGAAAATTCTTCACATTCTAATCCAAGGGAATCTCCTTAAAAACGCATACGTTGTAGTGAAGGTTTGAAGTCCTTCTCTCAGGCAAATTTTAACATTTGGTCAATTGTGTGAACGGTCTAATTTGGTCATAATGCTGTTTCAGGACAATGCAAAGATGATCTCACAACCTACTTTAAAAAAATTTGGCAGAGCTTTTACGATCTCGGGAAATATTAATTTAGTGAACGATGTTCTGAAGGCCTTGCATGGTTCTGGCCACAAAATCGATCTGGTAGATAACCAACCGGGAACAATTAGAAACTGTTTTTCAACTTTTTGCTTGTAAATAATTCACATTACACTTGAATTATCCTAGAAATCACGAAGAAAGGTTTCATTCTTTGATTATACTGGATTTCACTTCTTCTTCTTTCTTATCTGCTCTGTGTGTTGTTTTGTTTTCAGGTTCAGTTTGAGATTGCGATTTCTCGATACATTTTGCAGCCTGATAAGGACTTGCTTCTTCAGCTTCTACAGTGGATGCCTGGTCAAGGATACGTTGTTGACTCCTCCACAAGAAACCTCATTCTCAAGAACTCTCATTTGTTTGGTCGGCTACTCATCGCAGAGATCTTGTCAAAGCATCATATTGGCTCAAGGACGATAATTAAATCTCTATCCGAGCCGAAATTTAGAGGCAAGAGGTAAATAAGAATGTAACTTTTATGCTTATATTTTTTCTAGAATGTAATAAATGTATGTATCGTGTTTCATGAAATAGATGACGGTCAACTTTGCCTAAAATCTTAGGAGCGAATGATAATTATTAACTTTCTCATTACCTTTCCAATCTCTCGATTGCTCACTCTGTACAGTTTCTCAATAAGTGTTGGATTGTTTTGTGATCTATGTTTATATTTGAAGACATTGTTTGTTATGATTCTTACTGAGCTTCATCTGCTGGATACAATAGGATGGCAAAACTGGTAAATAAACAGAGAGAACACAACATCAAGTAGTTTTATTTGCTACTTGTTATTCTCCTTGCTCGTCACACTTAAAAAATTGAACATTCGGAATGTTTTGGACCTTGTGGTATTCTTCCCCACCTGGTACCAATTTCTCCATCCACTCTTTCTTCATTTCTACAATTTTCAGTTCCTTCAAGGAAGTTATGTATCTGAGCCCTTCCGAAAGCTCCTTCAACTTTCTACACTTTTCTATAGTCAAAGTACAAATGCATGGCATCGACCCTTCTTCTACTATCCATTCTTCCAACTCCTCTTGTAGAGAGAGTTCTAGGGCACATAATTGAGGAAATCCACCTTTTGAGCACACCATTTTCCTCCCGACGAAAGCACCAAATGAAAATGAAACAGACTTCAAATGAAGCAGCTTTTCTAGAATCGGGATTGGATCCTCCTCCATGCCGCAACACCATAGATATATGTGTGAAAGGTGGGGAGGGAATCGATATTGTTCAGGAAACCTTGGCATATGTATCGCCAACACCAAATCCTTTAGATGAATACTGTCCAGACCTATTTTGCCTCCATGATAATAAGCCACATGATTTTCTTGCTTATCATATAAACTGAGCGCCTCCAGGTCTCTCAATTGACAAAGAGATGAAGATGAAGTTTCAAAAGTACACCCGTCATTGATAAATACCCTGAGCTCCCTGAGCTGTCATATGGAGGAGGTCCGTTATACTACTGCACTTTGTTGAAAAATTCATTAAAGACTCCAAGTTCACTAGATCACCCAATTCCAACTTTGTTTTATCATGCATTGACATAGGTAGTTGAAGGTACCTTAGTTCTTGCGTCTCTTTCAAAACATTTGGCACATGAACTTTCCCATTGAAGCGTAAGTTCAAATAGAGTAGAAGCTTTAGATTCCGAAAAGAAGAAGGTAGATGAGATACCCAAACATTGCATAAGCTCAAGAATCTCAAGTGGATGAGTACTGGAAGGTAACTTCCCTCCTTCAAATTCTGCCCCTGAAAGATTTAGCACTCTGAGCAATGGTAAACTTTGGAAACATGACTCTTTCCAAAAAATTCCACTGTAGGGTTCGAAAACCATAAGAGATCTGACTTTTTTATTGTTTTTAAGTCCCTTCATATGAGATGCAGAACGACCATGCATGGCGAGTCTGCGAAATCTACAAGGAGACTGAGCATTGATGGTAGAGGTGGAAGTAGGGAATTTGACGATTTGTAGGAAGTTCTCTTCTTTGGCTTTTGATAGACATACCTCTCTCATCATGTCATGCATCTGACAATATGTGTTTCTCTAACTCAAATAGCTTTTTTCAATAGTAACCATATTTCTCCTCGCTAGGTCTTCTAGGTACTCTTGTCCACTTTTTCGAATCCTTGCCCCTTCGTATGATGGCATTAATATTCCTTCTGCTGCCCAGTGATTGAACAATTCCTCCACATCTATCTTATAATCTTCAGGGAAATGGGCTAGGTAAAGGAAGCAATGCTTTAACTGCATTGGCAAATCTTCATAACTCAGAGACAATATTCGGTAAACCGAATTGAGATTATTGTCATCTAAGCCAGATCCTCCTACAATTTGGGTTCTAATATTGTCATATACTCTTTTCCATGCGGAAACTGTATGTTTCTTAGCTAATAAGCCTCCCACCACTTTAACAGCTAATGGTAGTCCTCCACAATATGTGACCATTTCCTTTCCCATGGCTTCCATTTCTTCATCAATCCTAAATTCTGCACAACATCAAAAGATAATATATTTTAAAGATTTGATGTTTTGAAATAAATATGTTGCATAATTTTATGAATGCTAGAGAAGATTATTGATATAAACATAAGATTCTTGGTCCTAATTATACGTACCAGTTTCGTCTCTCCTAGGGAACACTATCCTCTCTCATAACTTCCAACTTTGATCAGGAGTAAGGATTTTTGGTTTAAAGGCAAGACATGTTGGATCTGCATGTAACCCAACACCCTCATTGCGAGAAGTAAGTAGTGTCTTCCAACCTGAAAAAACATATTACACTCTATTTAGAATCACTTGTGTTTAAACAGTAAGTGTCTTTATGTAAGTAACATAAGAACTCACCTCTTTTCTGTGGAAACACTGCTTTAATTCGGCCCCAGTCTTCTTCTTTCCATACATCATCAAGGACAACTAAATATCTACCGGTTTCCAACAATTCAAAGAGTTTACCTTGTAGTGAATATTCATCCATCTGCAAAATGTCCACTTCATGTGGTCTAAGATCTATCAAAATCCTCTGCCAAACATGCTTCTGTGTAAATTGTTGGGAAATGCAGACCCATACAAATCCATCAATAACGTCGAACAATGTCATGATGAAAAACTTGTCTGGCCAGAGTGGTTATACCACTACCGCCCATCCCATATATTGAAACCGCTTGAATGTTGTTATTCTCAACCAAATGACCAACCAATTCTTCAACACTCTGCTCCACTCCCACCAGATCGCTTTCAGAATTATTAGGAAATGTTTGTCGAATCTTCCTTTTTCTTTCTTGCAGAGACGGTGAAAGGCCACCATTGATTATCTGCTGTATTCCAAAACTTTGCATCCCCACAATTACCTCAGAGATACTCTTAGTTATGCCTTCGATATCTGAAGCAAATTTCCGGCGATCCACTAAGAAGCAAGCAAGTCGTTCACACGCTTCTTGATCCCTTTTTGTTTTCCTCTTACTTCTTTCAGAAGAAATATTTCGATTATCTCCTCAGCATCATAAACAATGTCCTTGACATCTTCCAAGAAGTTTCTCACCCTTTCACTACCATGTTTCTTGGCATCTGCATCTTCCAGCAACGACTGTAACCTTCCCAGCTGACGCTTTAATCTATCAATTTGCTCATTTATTCCAATTAATTGGGCAGATTCTCGATTCAGAAGTTCACAAAGCGCCTGAACTCCAAACAACACAACTCCTTCAGCCATAACCCTTTACGAGAAAATTTCATGGACAGATCATTCTAGTGAAGACATGAAACTTCGTTGAAATAAGTAAAACAAAATAAACTTTTCCTAAAACAAACCTGTAATAAGTTTTGATTTAAACGATTCAAGTATTGTTTATGTATAGCAAATGGAACTGATTCAAAATCGTGAAACAAGATCTCGTAATTAATCAAAGATTTATTTTAAAATTCAAAGCAAAACAAGCAGACAAAAAATTACATGAAATGTGTAAAATAGAAATTTACCTTCTCTGAATCAGCTCTGCTACTGGCTTGTGTGATCACGAAAAGAAGAGTGATAAATTTCGTTAATACTCAGCTAAAAGTCCTACGAGAGAGTTGAACCCAAGTCAACCTTGTCTAGCTATCAATCAATGGCTGAAGATTCTCCACAACAATATCTCTTAATGATTAATGAACCATTGCCACCTGTAATTTAACAGTTGATCAAATCTCAATATATGGGTTGGTCACAAAAACAAAACCAAAACATTATACTTGGAAAGATCATCAATAACAACACATCTAATAAGTGATATACATGGTGAAAATTACGAAACGAAACCCTAGAAATGATTACGAAACGAAAGCCCAGACATACATTTGAGATTCAGTGGAGATTTTTGCTCCTAAGCCGTCACTTTAGCACTCCAACGGCGAAACAATCCGGTAAATCGGCACGACGAAGTAGAAGATGAAAAGGTCACCACCGACTGAGCTTAAGACCGTAAAGGATTCCGCGGTATCCTAATGGCGGGATAGCTTTCCCTCTCATATTTACAATTCCCAACGCACAAAAATAAACAATTCTTTTTAAAATTTAAACATTTCAAATAGATTTTTTTTAATGATCGTTTATACATTTTGTTCAACATTCCAAAATTTAGCTTTTGTATATAATCTTGCATTTTTTGAAAACAAATGGAGGAAATAAATTCTATTTACGGAAACTAAAATCAAATACATAAATCCTTTCAAAAAATAAAATCTAATTTACAAAATATTTATTCGAGGTGACAATAGACAATATTACTGTAGCAAGGGACTCTTCATCAACCTCTGTTTGTTCTTCTTATACTGCAAATTTTACAAAACTCCAAAAACCATAACCAAAACCAAAGCATATTGTAAAGGCAAACACGAGAACAGGGAACTTTTGAGTTTCAACGAACCAACGAGAACTTTTTTCTTACACGAACCAAAAACCAAAATCTCAACTGATTCTGACTTCTCCACTTGCGTGTACTTCCTTTACAGTCTTGTCGTATTCATCTTCATCGTCTTCCTCTTCTTCCACCTCTTCTTCCTCCTCCACGTCTTCTGCATCTTCCTCCCTTCCCTCTTCATCCCCTCCCCAGCCAAAACCTCCAATGGACCGGGAAACAGGAGGCGGCGTTTTAGCATCAGCCACTATCTTCATAATCTCTTCAGCGGTCTGCAGGGAGAAGGTCGGGTTCTCTTTCCTGAAATATGCAGCTTGAGCTGTCTCTGTGAGTTCCCTTGGCAAGTTCTTCAGGAACCATGGGTGTTTCTTGATTTCTGCAATGGTGATCCTCTGCAAAAACAACAAGTAGCTCAATTGTCAAACAAGACCATCTTTAAAAACATTTAGCTCATTTGATGTGATGTGTACCTTGAGTGAATTGGCAACAAATATACGGGAAAGGAGATGTTTGCAATCTTGTGAGATATGGACGTAGTCTGGGATCTTGTACTGAACAGCCATGATTTTCTGTTTAACAATATCACACATTGATGAATAGGATATAGCATACTTAACGTGAGCTATGCAGACACACGGCTCAAAGAAAGAAACCTACTTGTATTGTTTTCCTGAAGTTTCTGTGGTCTTCCTGGTCTTCAAATGGGTATGCTCCAACCAGCATGACATAAAGAGTCACACCACAAGACCATACATCAGCCATCTGAAAGAGGAAAAAATATTGCAAATCTTAGCAACTTCCACGAAGATAACTTTCCATATTCAATAGAGAGTAAAAAACATGACAGTTTCATAGAAACCCATTGGTTTATATATAAGTTCATCGCATATTGCATGATGTCTTATTACCTTGCCATCATATTCTCTCCGAGAAAGGACCTCAGGTGCAATGTACGCTGGAGTTCCAACTTTTGACTTGAGCCTTGAGTGCAGTAGAGAGGACTACAAAAGCAGAATAAGAAATCACTTGGCAATGCTTTACAAAAGAGGGGAAGACCAAAATAGGATCTCATAGACAAAGGCAGAACTTGGCTGTTTTTCCATACCATGGAATAACCAAAATTGCAAATTTTCAGGCGTGGAGCAGGACTTCCATCGAGGAGCGTGTTCTCCAGCTTCAGATCTCTATGGCATATTTGCTGCGACAAAATGGGCACAAGGTGACCAACAGGATTGATAAAAAAAAAAGATTTCAAAAACATCTAAGGAATTAGTAATCTTGCTTAAGTCATTTCTCTGCCTTACCATAGCATGACAATAGCTAACACCTGATATAAGCTGCTGGAAGAAGTATCTCGCCTGGAGAAAACAAAGAGGATTAGAAAGTAGGATTGGATCTCATCATCAAAGCAGCAGTTACAGATGATGAATCGCATAGGTCACATAACCCAGTTGTTTCATGCGCAATAACAAACAAGAGAAGATTCACATGTATTCTCCTAATCTATCCAAAGACAATACAGAACTCCAAAAATTATGCTACGTAGTACTTGCATATAAGCAAAAGCATGCTACAAGTTCAAATGCCAAGCTCACCTCATCCTCACTAAATCTTCCAGCACTGCATCGCTTGAATAGTTCACCACCAGCAGCATATTCCATGGCAATGGCAAGATGGGTTGGGGTCAACACCACCTGTGAAATCCATAAACCCCACGTATGGAAGATGAAGGCTATTAGATTATCAATTTGAGTAGAACCTTTTCATTCCATGTCAAGCAGCAAGAAGTTCACTAACCTCCTTAAACCGGATTATATTTGGATGGCGAAGTGATCTGTGATTTATGATCTCTCTTGCCACATTCTCATCAATCTGCATCCAAAAAAAAAGAAAAAAAACAATGCCAATACTCATTCTACAAATCTTCTGAGGAAAATATACAACTAGCACCTACGTTAAACACACAATCAGCTAAAGATTTCGTGAGCAATATAAAATTTACTTTTGTCCTCAAAACCAAGCCATTCTTATTATGCTTATTCTGGGTATATGATCATCAGCTCATAGAGAGCAGTGACACCCAAACAAATATCAGTAGGTAATCACAGATAAGAAATGTATAGAGACGCACCTTAGGACCACGCTCGATGTACTTCATTGCAACAAGTTCCTTAGAATTTTTGACTTTCATGAGCCTGGCGACTCCAAAATTCTCTTTCACCAGCTCGTACTTGTCCATTTTCGCTCGACAAACCTAATTCCAAACACAGAAAACAGAAAGGAAAACAAGAGACAAGAAAATCTCCAAATTCTCGTTAAAATTCAACTCCAGTTTCAAGCCCTAGCAGCTAAGAATTTCACGTGAAATCATAAAACCGAGACAAAACCAACAGTAACCCAAAAATCAAGGATTCCGAGATCTGGCGATTAAGGTGAAAAAAAGGAAAGAGACGACGATGGAAGGTAATTGAGATTTCGATTGGAGAGATTTGAAGGCAAAGCGAAGAATCGACTTTTTTTCTTTTTGCGAGGTGAAATTATAAGAGACGGATATTTTTTTTCCGAGAAATAATGAATGTACTCTTTTCATATACTCTTTTCCCAGATTTTCCAATGATATGAGTTCCAATATTTTCATATACTCTTTTCCACTCGGAGACTGTATTTTTCTTAGCTAATAGGCCTCCTAGCACTTTAACCGCTAACGGTAGTCCGCCATAGCTTCCATTTCTTCATCAACCCTAAATTCTGCAAACCATCACAAAGGTAATATTGTTTAATATTTGAGCCTTAAAATAAGTATGTTGCTAACTTTATGACTGTCGGAGAGGATTGGACGTGTTGGGAAACTGGGTCAATAAATCTAGAGGATTGTTGATATAAACATCAAAGGGAAATTATGCTTCTTGGTCTTAAGGATTCATAAGAGAAAAAGAAAGTTCACAAGATTCTTGGTCCTAATTATGCATACCAGTTTCGCCTCTCCTAGGGAACACTATCCTCTCACATAACCTCCAGCTTTGATCAGGAGTAAGGATTCTTGGTCTAAAGGTAAAAACAAGTTGGATCTGCATGTTACCCAACACCCTCATTGCGAGAAGTAAGTAGTATCTTCCAACCTGAAAAAACATATTATACTCTCTTTACAATCACTTGTGTTAAACAATAAGTGCCTTATGTATGCAAGTAACATATTAGCTCACCTCTTTTCTGCGGAAACACTGCTTTTATTCGGTCCCAGTCTTCTTCTTTCCATACATCATCAAGGACAACTAAATATCTACCAGTTTCCATCAATTCAAAGAGTTTACCTTGGAGTGTATATTCATCCATCTGCAAAATGCCCCCATCATGTGGTCGAAGTTCTTGCAAGATCCTTTGCCAGACATTTTTCCGTGTAAACTCTTGCGAAAGACAAACCCATGTGAATCCATCAAAATGACATTGTATCATGTCATGATGAAGTACTTGTCTCGGGAGAGTGGTTTTACCAATACCGCCCATCCCAGATATAGAAACCACTTGAATGTTATCATTCTCCACCAAATGACCAACCAATTCTTCAACACTCTGTTCCACCCCCACGAGATTGCTTTCAGTATTGTTGGGAAATGTTGCTCGGATCTCCCTTTGCTCCCTTTGTCTATCCTGCGCAGACAGTGAATGGCCACCATCAATAATCTGTTGGATCCCTAAACTTTGCATTCCCCCAATCACCTCAGAGATCCTCTTAGTTATGCCTTCAATATCTGAAGCAAATTTCCGACGATCCACAAAGAAGCAAGCAAGTCTTTTCACACGCTTCTTGATCCCTTTTTGTTTCCCTCTTAATTCTTTCAGAAGAAAGATTTCAATTATGTCCTCAGCATCATAAACAATGTCCTTGACATCTTCCAAGAAGTTTCTCACCCTTTCACTACCATGTTTCTTGGCATCTGCATCTTCCAGCAACGACTGTAACCTTCCCAGCTGACGCTTTAATCTATCAACTTGCTCATTTATTCCAATTAATCGGGCAGATTCTCGATTCAGAAGCTCACAAAGCGTCTGAACTCCAAACAACACAACTCCTTCAGCCATAACCCTTTACGAGAAAATTTCATGGACAGATCATTCTAGTGAAGACATGAAACTTCGTTGAAATAAGTAAAACAAAATAAACTTTTCCTAAAACAAACCTGTAATAAGTTTTGATTTAAACGATTCAAGTATTGTTTATGTATAGCAAATGGAACTGATTCAAAATCGTGAAACAAGATCTCGTAATTAATCAAAGATTTATTTTAAAATTCAAAGCAAAACAAGCAGACAAAAAATTACATGAAATGTGTAAAATAGAAATTTACCTTCTCTGAATCAGCTCTGCTACTGGCTTGTGTGATCACGAAAAGAAGAGTGATAAATTTCGTTAATACTCAGCTAAAAGTCCTACGAGAGAGTTGAACCCAAGTCAACCTTGTCTAGCTATCAATCAATGGCTGAAGATTCTCCACAACAATATCTCTTAATGATTAATGAACCATTGCCACCTGTAATTTAACAGTTTTGATCAAATCTCAATATATGGTTGGTCACAAAAACAAAACCAAAACAATATACTTGGAAAGATCATCAAGGAATTCAGAACCTAATAAAATAGTTTATACAATCTACTGAACATAAAGGTACATCGAGTAGGCCATACAAGTTTACAAAAAAATGCAGCGAACGTTATTTACAATTAACACTTCAGTGGTCACAATTTCACCAAGGTAATACTCTTCCCTCTGGGCGTATCTCCGACCCCTCTTCGTCTTCAAAACCAAAATTAGGCTTCTCTATGACCATGCCTACTCCATCTCCACGAACTTCATTGCTTTTGTTTCTCACTGTTTTTTTTTGCAGGACTGGCTTGGGCTCACTTCGAAATCATCATCCTCGGCTACATTAGGACTAACGTTCTCATCTCTTCTTCTCTTCCCTGAATCGGGACTGATGTTGCTAATGGTTTGAGTCCTTCTTATTGGTTCCGTAGTACACGTTCACCGTTGACTCTATTGTTATCAGTAATATCTTTCAGTGTGGTGAAGCATTAATTGTCCACATCTACACGCTAATACCAATAAATACAAGAAACCTTTAGTACTGCATAATTTATACGCCATAATATATCCTACCCGAGGCTGTTAAAAGAGAACGAATAAAAAAGCAGAGAGAAGGCTTTATATATAATAAATAACAACTCACTTTGCCACTTTTTCAGGTGTGACATACAGTAATTTGTACTTAGAGTGCTCGGAATTTAGCTCCTGAAGGATCTTCAGTTGTTCAGCCCATTCCATGCCAGCACTTAGGGAAGCAGCGGGTATATTGGCCTGTAACCGTGATTCAGAGATCAAAGAGTGAAATGGAAAGAATCCTCTATGAGAATAATTTATCAATGAAACATAAGATACCAATAGAATTTCTGGGGGTTGCTAAAGTGTTCACCTGCAATAGGTTCATTATCTGGTCTTGAATAAGTGACACAAGGGGAGAAATGACTAATGTTATTCCTCCACAGATCACAGCGGGGAGCTGCCACAGAAATATGTTAGAAAACAGTTTGGAGAAAATAACTTGAAAGTTTCATCTCTTTTGCGTAGGATGTATACAAATATCTCCGTGAAAAACAAGATGTAGATTGAAGAATCAAAGTGAAATTAAAACGTAATGGTTTAGAACAGAAGTATAGTGACCTGATATGTCAAACTCTTCCCTCCTCCAGTTGGCATCAAAACAAAAACATCAGAGCCACTCATTGTTGCATTGATGATTTCTCTCTGGTTAGGTCGAAACGAGTGATTTCCAAACACTTTTTTGTTATTAACCTGAACGTTGCAAGGTAACACATGAGCACATGGAACGTAAGTGAGCAAAGAAAAGGGAAACTCAGCTAATCACCTCCAATTTTCTTGTCCAGGGAAAATCATGACTGCTCCACTTTTTGTCATTGGAACCTTCAGAGTAGGTCACGTCAATAATCTTAAGAACATATTGTTTCCTCTCTACGGGAGCAGAGGAAAGACCATATCCATCTACAGAAAATGAGGAATCTCTTGGCATGTTCCAGCTATCACAGGCATATCTGCCTTGGTTACTTATATGTGCTCGAAAATCAGTTTGTGGATGATCCATTTGATAATTTGTTGATTTAGGTGTTTCATACTGGGAAGTACGAGTGGCTGTAGATGACAAAAACTGAGATTTTTGCCTTTCTTTGTCTCCGATATGGTTCTCGAGCTGCTGAATTTGCTTCTTCAGTTGTAACCTAGCAACACCACAAGTTCTGATACATTAGAAACTGACCAAAAGTCAAGAGATACTGGCAGTTGTGATACCCTTAGATACTCAAACTCAAGAAACAGAATTGATTGGGATATAGACCTCCCTTGACGAAGCTGTTCAACACGATCAGGACTCAGGTCAGTAGCATCATCAAGAAGTTCATTTGATATTGCAAGCAACACGTCCTTCATTTGTTCCACAAGGGTTGAAGCTTCTGGACAAAGCCCAAGCTGAGCGATACCAACAATAAACAAAATGAGAAAAACAACGGTTCAAAACCGTTGAAGCAAAAAAAGAGAAAAAGCAGTAATCATACCTTTATTCCATGACTACAGTTGGAACATAATTCAGGAGGCAGACAACACTCTTCTTCTCTTCTGGAAGCACTTCTATCCACAGGTGGAGTTCTCAATGGACAATTAGATACTGATGGCTGAGGGGTACTGGTTGAATTAGTAGTGTTCCATTACAATTTGGTCGACATCAATATTCTGCATCACAAAGTGTTACAAATTGTTAACATGCTTGAGTTGACATATTTTCACCACAAAGCATTATTCAGCATAATCATCTTTGAAACTTTATACTACAAGGTACGCTATAAGTAGTTTTGATCTTTGCTGTCACGGAAATATGCTACAATTTACATATACTACAATACAAAAATGATAAAACTAGCTTGTTTACATGGAGTACTACATAAGGAAAAACAATGTGCTACTTTCACCAACAACATTACCTTAACTATGTCATCATCATCAAGACATGCTTCTCCAGATTCCAACTGCTCAGATTGGAATCCAGGATTTGTGAATGGTCTCTCCATACCATTTAAATGCGTGCAACTGGGTTCTGATTCTCTGCCCTTATCGTTTACTCTTGGAAACTTTTCAGAAATTATTTTACCATCACAAGGGACAAAGGATGGGAAACTGTGAAAGGATCTTCCAGTTCCTGAAACATTCACTGGACATTGGTTTTGTCGACTGTTTGAATAAAAAGAACCATCACTTGCTTGACATAACTTTCACAGTGGATCTCTCTCTTGCAGAATAAGATCCATTGGTGCCACCATCATCAACAGGGGGAGTAACGCCAGGTCTTAGGTAAGCATTATTTATTGAGAGACTTGAAAGAGCATGCCAAGCCTGCCAACATAGGATACCAATAATTAACATATATGTACAGTTCATGAAAAGTGGTCTATCTGGTCTACCAGAAACTGGGGGAATATAGGAACTAAAATGAGATCAATTGTTTATTCAAAGAAATGGAAAGAGAAAAAGAAAAATATGTAATGAAGTCCTACTTATGACGAGGGGAATGCATCAAATGAAAATTATAATTACCAGAATAATTTCCTTTCAAAAGTTACCTTTGCAATTTGCGGGTGCGCCAAAGTATGCACATTCACACTAGGAAATGCAATTGACCTAGGCAGAGAGAAAACAAAGCTTTTTAAATAATTGTGAATCAGTTAGTTGTAAACAGATTCATGAAGAAGAATAAGAAAACCTCACAAGCTTTCCAACTGACATACCCTTACTAGAAACATCGAAGGGATATATTATGCACATATCATTCAATATTATGCGAGTAAGCGGAAGCCTCTATTTTTTTTAAAGCTACTGATAAGAAAACAAAACACAGACTAGCACAACGACTCAAATGATTCTAGAAAAGCGAGATAATACACTCTGGTGGAAAGCTATCCTAGAAATCATTGAATTTTGTTAGATATTTAATCTTCAAACGTTCTACTTCTAGGAATCCAAACAACAGATAGTACTGGGCCAAAGTAAAAAAAGACAATCAAGGAACACTGACAGAAGACAAAAGGAGATGACTGTTCTCGAAAGAATGAACATACACCCATAATACCTTGCAGCCATATCTCTATTTCTTCTAGGCTTTTGACTTTCTAAAGCGTAAAGGAAATTGGAGCTCAGAAACTTAGACGCTGACGATGGATTGTTGAGCACCTCTGCATGTTCTGACCAATTCGTTTTTTAATGATCGTTTATATATTTTGTTCAACATTCCAAAATTTAGCTTTTGTACATAATCTTGCATTTTTTGAAAACAAATGGAGGAAATAAATTCTATTTACGGAAACTAAAAATCAAATACATAAATCCTTTCAAAAAATAAAATCTAATTTACAAAATATTTATTCGAGGTGACAATAGACAATATTACTGTAGCCAGGGACTCTTCATCAACCTCTGTTTGTTCTTCTTATACTGCAAATTTTACAAAACTCCAAAAACCATAACCAAAACCAAAGCATATTGTAAAGGCAAACACGAGAACAGGGAACTTTTGAGTTTCAACGAACCAACGAGAACTTTTTTCTTACACGAACCAAAAACCAAAATCTCAACTGATTCTGACTTCTCCACTTGCGTGTACTTCCTTTACAGTCTTGTCGTATTCATCTTCATCGTCTTCCTCTTCTTCTACCTCTTCTTCCTCCTCCACGTCTTCTGCATCTTCCTCCCTTCCCTCTTCATCCCCTCCCCAGCCAAAACCTCCAATGGACCGGGAAACAGGAGGCGGCGTTTTAGCATCAGCCACTATCTTCATAATCTCTTCAGCGGTCTGCAGGGAGAAGGTCGGGTTCTCTTTCCTGAAATATGCAGCTTGAGCTGTCTCTGTGAGTTCCCTTGGCAAGTTCTTCAGGAACCATGGGTGTTTCTTGATTTCTGCAATGGTGATCCTCTGCAAAAACAACAAGTAGCTCAATTGTCAAACAAGACCATCTTTAAAAACATTTAGCTCATTTGATGTGATGTGTACCTTGAGTGAATTGGCAACAAATATACGGGAAAGGAGATGTTTGCAATCTTGTGAGATATGGACGTAGTCTGGGATCTTGTACTGAACAGCCATGATTTTCTGTTTAACAATATCACACATTGATGAATAGGATATAGCATACTTAACGTGAGCTATGCAGACACATGGCTCAAAGAAAGAAACCTACTTGTATTGTTTTCCTGAAGTTTTTGGGGTCTTTCTGGTCTTCAAATGGGTATGCTCCAACCAGCATGACATAAAGAGTCACACCACACGACCATACATCAGCCATCTGAAAGAGGAAAAAATATTGCAAATCTTAGCAACTTCCACGAAGATAACTTTCCATATTCAATAGAGAGTAAAGAACATGACAGTTTCATAGAAACCCATTGGTTTATATATAAGTTCATCGCATATTGCATGGTGTCTTATTACCTTGCCATCATATTCTCTCCGAGAAAGGACCTCAGGTGCAATGTACGCTGGAGTTCCAACTGTTGACTTGGGCCTTGAGTGCAGTAGAGAGGACTACAAAAGCAGAATAAGAAATCACTTGGCAATGCTTTACAAAAGAGGGGAAGACCAAAATAGGATCTCATAGACAAAGGCAGAACTTGGCTGTTTTTCCATACCTTGGAATAACCAAAATCGCAAATTTTCAGGCGTGGAGCAGGACTTCCATCGAGGAGCGTGTTCTCCAGCTTCAGATCTCTATGGCATATTTGCTGCGACAAAATGGGCACAAGGTGACCAACAGGATTGATAAAAAAAAACGATTTCAAAAACATCCAAGGAATTAGTAATCTTGCTTAAGTCATTTCTCTGCCTTACCATAGCATGACAATAGCTAACACCTGATATAAGCTGCTGGAAGAAGTATCTCGCCTGGAGAAAACAAAGAGGATTAGAAAGTAGGATTGGATCTCATCATCAACGCAGCAGTTACAGATGATGAATCGCATAGGTCACATAACCCAGTTGTTTCATGCGCAATAACAAACAAGAGAAGATTCACATGTATTCTCCTAATCTATCCAAAGACAATACAGAACTCCAAAAATTATGCTACGTAGTACTTGCATATAAGCAAAAGCATGCCACAAGTTCAAATGCCAAGCTCACCTCATCCTCACTAAATCTTCCAGCACTGCATATACGCTCGAATAGTTCACCACCAGCAGCATATTCCATGGCAATGGCAAGATGGGTTGGGGTCAACACCACCTGTGAAATCCATAAACCCCACGTATGGAAGATGAAGGCTATTAGATTATCAATTTGAGTAGAACCTTTTCATTCCATGTCAAGCAGCAAGAAGTTCACTAACCTCCTTAAAACGGATTATATTTGGATGGCGAAGTGATCTGTGATTTATGATCTCTCTTGCCACATTCTCATCAATCTGCATCCACAAAAAAAAAAAAAAAACAAAGCCAATACTCACTCTACAAATCTTCTGAGGAAAATATTACAACTAGCACCTGCGTTAAACACACAATCAGCTAAAGATTTCGTGAGCAATATAAAATTCACTTTTGTCCTCAAAACCAAGCCATTCTTATTATGCTTATTTTGGGTATATGATCATCAGCTCATAGAGAGCAATGACACACAAACAGATATGAGTAGGTAATCACAGATAAGAAATATATAGAGACGGACCTTAGGACCACGTTCGATGTACTTCATTGCAACAAGTTCCTTAGAATTTTTGACTTTCATGAGCCTGGCGACTCCAAAATTCCCAGCACCTATGTCTTTCACCAGCTCGTATTTGTCCATTTTCGCTCGACAAACCTAATTCCAAACACAGAAAACAGAAAGGAAAACAAGAGACAAAAAAATCTCCAAATTCTCGTTAAAATTCAACTCCAGTTTCAAGCCCTAGCAGCTAAGAATTTCACGTGAAATCATAAAACCGAGACAAAACCAACAGTAACCCAAAAATCAAGGATTCCGAGATCTGGCGATTAAGGTGAAAAAAAAGGAAAGAGACGACGATGGAAGGTAATTGAGATTTCGATTGGAGAGATTTGAAGGCAAAGCGAAGAATCGACTTTTTTTTCTTTTTTTTCTTTTTGCGAGGTGAAATTATAAGAGACGGATATTTTTTTTCCTAGAAATAATGAATGATGATGAGAATGAAGAATCTCCCTGGCTAAACTCTCATGAATATGATGCTTTTTTTCTTAATTAATTAGCTAAAACTTATTTGTTCTTGTTCATTTCTATCGCAACAAGATGGACTTTAGCTAGGGTAAGAATGGATCAACTATTAAATTTTGGATTGAAAATTTCTTTCTGCGATTTTTAAATAAAGCGGGACCCACAAGTTTCCATGCGATCCATACATGTTTCCTTTGCTGATTCGATTTGCCGTTGTACGGAATATAATTCCCATTTATTTTTCTTACCATAAATAAGTATCATTTACATTTAGAATCAATGTCGACGGTGAAAGTGTATACTACAAACTACATAATAATTTATAAAGTCGCTATTGATATGTACATATATTTATAGCTAAGCCACTCTAATCAATTTTTTTCAAAATAATCAAAACTTTCCAAAATTACTTGGAATAATTTGAACTATCCGAATCCAAAATCAGATATTACTGGCCGACAAGATAAAGTCAGATATTACGGATATATCAAATGGAGAGGCCTTGACTTTTAAATGGGCTATCATCTAATATACGGGTTTCAGATCTATAGGCCCAATATATCGCGTCAAAATAAGTTGTAATTTGTAAAGCCTTGTTAATTTTCTATTACCCAAAATCTGTAACAAAGTGTGATAGATACACTGAGGATCTCTTGTGCCTAAGAACACTGTGCTATCTCTTTTCTCTCTTTGGTCTCTGGCTCTCTCGATCGCTCGCTGCCGAGAAACGAGAGAGCTGATACTGTGTTTTCAAGATGCAATCTATGTCAAATTGAATCTAATCATCGAAGCTTATCCATTGTTCTAACGCATTTTCAGCATCGTCTCCGACTTCCTCAGATCTGATCGTCCGCTAGTTTTCACGATGCCGTCTTCCTCCACCGCCTTCGCCGCCGTAGTCCTTCTTATCGTTTCCCTTCTTCAACCTACACTGGCCTCCGATTCAGATCACAAGGTTAGAGTCGGATCTCTGGTGCCTGTCGTTTACGTTTTTTGTTTCTTATGCAGCTCGAATCGAGCAGTGTGTAGGTAGATCTCGTGATTTGCATGGTGTTTGCGATTGAATTTTTATTCTTCGATCTGTTTGTTTTCTTCATTGTGATTTAGTCTTCTCGTAATCTCGGCTTTATGGATAAATTTTGCTTTGGGATTAAGATTCTCATTGTAGTTGGTATTTTGCACGTGTTAATCTGTTTGATGCACACGCACGTGGATCAATACTGAGCTATGTACTTGGTTGAAATTTAATTTATCATTTTCCTTTGGTGGTCTCGGGAGACATTATGACAGCAGTAGAAGCGAGATATGCACCTAAATTTTCTTGTTGGATTTATAGCTTTTACTGGGGATGTAGCATCGTATAGTTCTGAGGTCAGGAAACGTAAGTGTAGAAGAGTTGTTTTATTTGATCTGAAATGTGATATTGAAAGTATTACACCTGCCTTTTTTCGTCAGTTTTAGCTCAAAATTGTTCTTGCCTTTTCTGATATTGGAGGTCATGAAATCCAGGGCTTCAATGCTTTTGCTTCTTACTCACGGTAGACATGTTAAAGTTAACCTTATATGTACATCTAAATTTAATTCCAACTATATTATTAGTGGGAAGACTTCCACTCTTGATTCTTGCAATGAATTTGGACCCTAATTTTCATCAATATTTTTCTGTCTACTGCCTAGGTTTGGTATTTAGTTATGTTCTCTCTATTGGATTTTGGTTCTCATTCTCACTTGCTAGTTGATTCCAGAAGCTTCTACATTTCTGTCGAGTCAATGTTTTTGCTTTCAACTTTTTTCAGTATCAAGCCGATGAGCAGGTTACCCTGTGGGTCAACAAAGTTGGCCCATATAACAATCCACAAGAAACATACAACTATTACAGTCTTCCATTTTGCCGTCCATCTGTTAAAAATGTTCACAAATGGGGTGGTCTTGGTGAAGTTCTTGGTGGAAATGAGCTGATTGACAGCGAGATTCCCATAAAGTTCTCGAGTATGTTTTGATTCTTATGCTAGCTTCTATTTCATACTAGTTGTCTTACTTGTGCTCTAATTACAACACCTTGCCTCTTTTTTCAACAGAGAATGTTGACAGAAATGTTATCTGTAAGCTTGAACTCACTGAAGTTAAGGTCAAGCAATTTAAGGATGCCATTGAATCTAGCTACTGGTTTGAATTTTTTATGGGTATGTTTCACATTTCCTATTACATCGCTGCTGAAATAGCTTGAAAACAAAAAAAAATAGATTGATTATCTTCTGAGAAAAGATGTTACAGTTTTCTACAATGTAAAATTTGGAAACATTTTGTATTTGCTGATTTTGCTTTAGGTTCTTGTTTCCATCATGCATAGAAACTTGTATTACCAATTTACCATCATCATTTATGGCATTGGAAGTTGTAGGATATATATAATCTTACATACATTATTTCTCACATTAATGGAGATGGCAAATTCTTTGGACTGCTAACCTTATTTCTCACCTTTTTTTTTTCTTTGTGGCATCTGATTTGCGTGGACATTCATTGGGTGGTTCTAACTTTAGATGATCTGCCTTTGTGGGGTATGAGCTTCTTCTATTTACTTGACATCCAAAATTTATATATATAAAAAAATTAGGGTTAGATAGTTTAATACTCTCATTGCTATTGTAGGCTTTGTGGGTGAGCTGCATCCTGACAAAAATAGTGAAAACGGCAAGCATGTCCTCTACACACATAAGAACATTGTTGTCAAACACAACAAAGACCAGGTCAGTTGTTGCAACGCCATTAAGCAATAGTATATATTGGATATTTTGTGAACTAAATGCTGTGATCTTATGTATATTTATTTTCATAGATCATTCATGTTAATCTCACTCAAGACAACCCAAGGCCTTTGGAGGCAGGTAGGTCACTGGACCTGACTTATTCTGTGCAATGGATTCCAACAAATGTCACATTTGCTCGCCGCTTTGACGTATATCTGGATTATCCATTCTTTGAGCACCAGGTAACTTTTTGCTTCCTATGTATTTTCCGTTATTTTCTTTATTTCTGATTGATCCACAACTTCATAACACATCACACTGAACGACTCTTATCCTGCTTCTTTATCAAATCTCTGAATTCCATCTCTTCAAGCTTTATAAGCCTTCTAAGAGTTTTTTTGTCGTTTTGCAGATTCATTGGTTCTCCATTTTTAACTCGTTCATGATGGTTATTTTCCTCACTGGTTTGGTCTCTATGATATTGATGAGGACTCTAAGAAATGATTATGCGAAGTATGCTCGAGAAGATGATGATCTTGAGAGCTTGGTGATGTCTCCTCAACTCGTATTTTGCCTAGCTGCACAATTTATTTGCTGTTAATATTCTCTTGGCAGTTTTTTCAACACTTCTTTCTTAATTTTTAAGTGCAAGGCTGTATAAAGATTTCTGACATTAGTATTGCTGAGAACAGGAACGAGATGTAAGTGAAGAATCTGGTTGGAAACTTGTGCATGGGGATGTGTTCAGGCCAGTATCTAGCCTAGTTCTTCTCTCAGCTGTTGTTGGCACAGGTGCACAGTTGGCATTGCTTGTTCTTCTTGTCATATTAATGGCCATCGTGGGGACTCTCTACGTTGGGTATGCATTACACTCTTCTCATCACTTGCAAAGTTGTTTTTACCTGCTATTCTGTGTAGTATGTTTTTGTTTTCTTGTATTTGGAAGCCGGCCTCAGCTTTTGTAAACTGGATTTTGCTCACTTTGTGTTCTAATTATTTCAGGAGAGGAGCAATCATCACAACTTTCATAGTTTGCTACGCTCTGACTTCTTTTGTTTCTGGTTATGTGAGTGGTGGAATGTACTCAAGAAGTGGGGGTATGACTTAATCTTCTTGGTGGATCTCTCCAGTATTTCTTTCCCTTTTGAATATTCCATTTATTTTAATGCCTTGTTTGTTCAGGTAAACATTGGATCAAGTGCATGGTCCTCACAGCTTCTCTCTTCCCCTTTTTGTGCTTCGGGATTGGCTTTCTCCTGAACACAATTGCCATATTCTATGGATCTCTTGCGGCTATTCCTTTTGGGACAATGGTGGTTGTGTTTGTAATTTGGGGTTTCATTTCCTTCCCCTTAGCCCTCCTCGGGACAGTCGTTGGAAGAAACTGGAGTGGTGCTCCAAACAACCCATGCCGTGTGAAGACCATTCCTCGTCCAATCCCTGAGAAAAAATGGTACTTGACTCCATCAGTTGTCTCCCTGATGGGAGGTTTGCTACCCTTTGGAAGTATCTTCATTGAGATGTACTTTGTCTTCACATCCTTCTGGAATTACAAGGTAAGAGTAGTTGCCGTGATAAGAACATAGCTATGAAACTGCCTATTTTTATCCCAATTGTCGACCAAACCAGAGATATTTGATTAATAAGAGACTCTCAATTCTCAACCAAACCCTCAAAAATCCACCCCGCATCAGTAAATCCGGCCCTCACTAACTACGCTACATTAATACCTAGGCTAGTTATAGTTGACCTATAGCTAAAGTTTGTGCAGCTGAACTTCTTCAAATAGACTCATTGTATCTTTGCTTATTATTATACTTATTACGATGCAAGTATGCATTCTACAGGTCTTCTTTGTGTAGACCCAATGAAAGTTCCATTTTTTTTTTTTTGGATTTGGTTTGACAGGTCTACTATGTGTATGGATTCATGCTGCTGGTTTTTGTGATACTGGTCATAGTGACGGTCTGTGTGACAATAGTGGGAACATATTTTCTGCTGAATGCAGAGAACTATCACTGGCAATGGACTTCCTTTTTCTCTGCTGCTTCAACGGCTGTCTATGTCTACTTATACTCCATCTACTACTACTACGTAAAGACCAAGATGTCTGGATTCTTTCAGACAAGCTTCTACTTTGGATACACCATGATGTTCTGTCTAGGCCTTGGAATTCTATGCGGTGAGCTCACTCTCTTCGATCTAGAGATTGGTGTTAATGACTTGATTAAATTTTGTTATTGTGAAAATTGGCAGGAGCTGTTGGATACTTGGGATCAAATCTGTTTGTAAGGAGAATCTACAGAAACATCAAGTGCGACTAGAAGAGGTAAATCGAAAAAATGAGAAAACAAATCCAAATAGAAGGAAGCTTCTTATGGGGTTATATATTATATAAACACAGTAGCGAGAGGGAGGGAGAGAGAGAAATCGAGGAAGGTGGAACATATATATTCTTCAATGGGGGCTTTTAGTCTGTTCACCATCTTCTTCTTTTTGTCCCTCTTTTTGGTAAGTGAATTGTTCTATTTAGATTAGAATTGAGTGGGTGTACTATACTACTACTTACCTACCTGTAATCTTTTTGTTTACTTCACTTCACTACACTTTAGATCATTGAACATTATTATTAGATTTTTCTATTTGACCACTAGTTTCGTTGGTAACAACTAGATACAAATTTAATTATCGTCATGTGTTGGGAGACTGTTACGGTTAACTCTCGTGCACGTAGTTGAGTTTTTTTTTTAATTTGGTTTCTCGTGGGTGAAAGCCCGTGATTTGAAATACACTCAAAACCGCCTATTGGGTTTGTCGTCTCTGTCACTAATTACAAGGCATTGATGCAATCTGAAAAACTTAGTGACGTTTTGCAATTTCTCTTCTAGGCTAACATTAAGGTTTTATTTGTCAATAATGTTTGCCAAGTGATGATAAAATGGGGAAAAAAAATCAAAGTTTGAAGCATAAACAGGTCTAGAATCTTCGTAGTCCCATATTTCTGATGGTGACTTGTCCCTAGTCCAAACCACATACTATTTACTCTCACCAACAAACCACATACTATAACAAAGACACAGAGACAATCACCAAGAGGATAATACAAGAACCCACACATCGTACGCCACGTGCCTGATACACCTCTTTATATTCCTCTCCCTCTCTTCTTCTACGCCATTTTAACAAAAGCCACACACAGATAGAGAAGAAGAAGAAGAAGAATCATCATCTTTCAACAATGGCTGCCACTGCTCTCTCCAGCGCAATCGTAAGCTCCTCTTTCCTCCGCTGTCAACAGACTCCAATCAGCCTCAGATCTCTCCCGTTGGCCAACACACAATCCCTCTTCGGCCTCAAATCCTCCACCGCACGCGGCGGCCGCATCACCGCCATGGCTACCTACAAGGTCAAGTTCATCACACCTGAAGGAGAACAGGAAGTGGAGTGCGAAGAAGACGTCTATGTCCTCGACGCCGCGGAGGAAGCCGGAATCGATTTGCCGTACTCATGCCGTGCTGGATCCTGCTCAAGTTGCGCCGGGAAAGTTGTCTCTGGCTTCATTGACCAATCGGACCAGAGCTTCTTAGATGATGACCAGATGAAGGATGGCTTTGTCTTAACCTGTGTGGCTTACCCAACTTCTGATGTAGTCATCGAAACCCACAAAGAAGAAGACGTTGTTTAATTTTTATGAATTTCATCAAATGTGAAAAAAAAACTTGATGCATAAGTTCTCTCTCTTGTTACTTGGCTAATGAGATCAATGGATGACAAGTTTCATATTTTTGTTCCTTTATTTCTCGATTTCTTACATCAGTACATGAATCAAGGCAAAAAATACGAAGGTGCCTGGACGTATATTATTCGATTCTTCTACAAGAGATAATATGTATTCTAGAGAGGCTAAGAGCTAAGCTAAGCCCAAATGGCGAGTGCGGACATAAGTCCAGCTCCAAGGAACAACATTACATAAGACACAACTTGAAGCCTCGTATTACAACTCATCCTTTTACTTAGAAAATCAGCTGCGATGAGGTCCACCAGAGCCATGTACACCAGAATCCCAGCCGAGAGCGAGTCAAGTATCCCCTCAGTGGCCAATGCTGCTGGGCTATATGAGTTGAAAGACGAGGCCACTGCGGTTCCAATCCCAATCCCTATAGGCGTTGTTAGTGCGAAGAAGCAAGCCATTATGGCCGCTGATTTGTTCCTGAACTGTGCCTGAGATATGCAGCCTCCCAGTGCAAATCCTTCAAAGAACTGGTGAAATGATAGAGCTGCAATGAGAGGCCTGATCGTGCATGGAGACTGTGAAACCCCGAGAGATAAACCAATGATGATTGAGTGCGACACAATCCCAAGCTCCAATATCTGCAAATTCAATAAAAAAAAAGGTGAGATCAATCAGTAAGGTGATGCATAGATCCCTAATTGAAAAGGAGATGGACTAGTATACGACTAATACAAGCTAGCTTTTGAGGTTCTTCAGTGTTTCTAGGCTCAATCCTAACACAAACACACATACTAGTTTTTACTTTGACAAATGAATAACAGTATGCAAGAAGTGGCAAGAGATTTAAACCTGAGAAACAACAACATGCCTAGCTCCATTTTCGACATCTGAACTTCCGTGCACATGTCCAAGTCCGTTAGAGTGTCCATGAGCATGTCCATCACATGTACCATGGCCATTCGAGTGACTATGTCTATGGTGAGCAGCATGAGCACGAATGCCAACAATGTGAATCCCTCCACCATCTTCTTCGCCAAACACTTTATTATCATTTACTCTTTCCACAACCACAGGAACAACAGATGTCTCTTCACGACCAGGCTCAACAACGGCTACTTCACTTACAGCCTCGTTCCTCTCTTGCTTCCTCTCATAATACTGTGTCCCCATGAAATCCACAAGCAGAGTGACTAAAGCAGCCACCATTGCAAAGAACCCGGGAAAGGGAAACTTAGACCACGGATAATCCGGTAAACACGGATTACTCAGAGCTTCAGTGCCGCCTGCAAGCATATGGACAAAGCCAGTGGCGAGTATGACACCAGCTGCAAAGGCCTTAGCAGCTACAAAGAGATTTCCTTCGGTTTGAAGGAACCGACGGTTCCTACCAACGAGAGGTATAGCTACACCTGCGGCTCCAGCTATAAGAATGGAGGCAATGGCTACGAATTTGAGTAGAAATGCAGCAGAATCGTCACGACAGAGGTCTGATTCACCAGAATCACAGAGGATTTTAGGAGGAGAAGAAGCCATAGTCTCTGGAATTATCTGCAAAATGGACTCTTTTTTTTGTGTGTTTCCGTAGTCCATATAGCAACAGAAAACGCAATTCAGAACAATTTACAGTTTCAGAATGTAGCAATCAAAGGCAAATCTCATTTCATTTCACTAAATTACACAGTTAAATTCGAACCTAGAAAATTCTACATGAGACAGACATAAATCATAACGAGAATGTTACTGAATTGTAGGGTAAGTGTTCGATGAAATACCTGAGAGAGATTCTCTTCCTGATCCGAACAAGTAAAGAGGAAACAATTTCCAAAGAACCTAAGAGGCAAGAGAAGAGAATCCAAAATCAGAATCCGCAATCATAAATCCGGTAAAAATGAATTGGGGGAGACGAAAAGGATATGACAAACATCGACGATGATCATGGGATAAGGAGTATCGTCTTCGTCGGGGATGAAGAAGCAGAAAGCGGCTCTATAAAAAAGAGAAGAAATCGAAAAGGAAGCAACTTGGAGAAAATTGAGTGAAAGAGTGTCGACATTGTCAGGACTCAGGTCGTTGCAGTTACGAACGGCTCGTCCGTGGCGGTTAGAGATTGATGAGAGACTGACGCGATACTAACACTGTTTCTTTATCTTGTCTATACTTGTCAATTATGTCGACATTTTCGCGTTATTCTTTTTTTCTTTTTAATGCTTCAAAGTAAAAAAAAAGGAGTGATTTTGGGGGAAAAACATGTAAACAATAGTAATATACGTGTACCTTTTGGATTGTTGATAATCTACATTTTAGTGCTAATGCATAATTCATTGGGTATGTAAGAAAAGAAAAAAATTTGTGATGGAAGACGGAATGATTCCAACTTAATTTTTTTTTCCAAATATACTTCTTTCCTTTGTTTAACTAGCATTTATTACACTAAAAAACCGATTATACTAAACCTCTTAAGGTACTAAAAACAAGATAGAACTGGCATCTCATCAAGGCTGCTTGCAAAAGATTATAGTTATCCTTGGAGTAAAACACACTGAACCCGTTGGTAAAAAAGGATAATTAGGAGGCAGCTTGAGCTGAAAAATGTTGATGCCAGCAAATGTAACTCTTAGTATGCATTTCGTTGCCTCTCCTCTTGTAAATTCCCAAACATAATCAGAAATACTTCCAAAATACTCCTCTCATCTCTCTCCGCATTGTTGTTATCTGTATCTTCTTTTTCAAACTCTTCCTCCATTCCAGCTATGTATAGGTACCTGCAATTTCAAACCAGTATATACATTAGGGAAATTGTGCACACAGTTTATTTAAGAGGATCATGCATATACCAATTCCATTCATTACTTAAATGATGATAGTAATGGAAAGACGAAAACGATGTTACCTAGTTGGCTTATCAGATGGAGCCCAAAAGAGGCATATGAGTAGCAGCAGAGCATAAGCAAGTACGTACCAACAAGCTGGCATGATCCACCAAAACTCACTCAGAGGGTTATCTAGGACAAGGAACTGATTCAAACAAACAACAAGGATATGATTCTCAGATACACACTCGTATGTTTTTGCCGTTTTCAAATGATTTACTAGAGTTTTCATTGGACTGTTGACCTGTTTACCTTCACTTGAATAAAGGCAATGTTGACAATCATCAAGAACACAAGTGCAATTGCAAACATCCTATAGAATTGTAACTTAGCCGTGTTTGTCTTAACCTGCTATAAAGTTAGAAAACAAAAATGATGGGATAAGAAGGAATGGAAAATTTCAGAAGAACTGAATCTTCATAGACGGCTTGAGCAACCTTTCAAAAGTTTCCGTAAATTAATAGCATGTGCCAAGCAGTCCCTCTAATCTGCTATATAAGTAATCAAATGAATATAATTATTGTAAATTTCTTACCTTAAGCTTCTTAAGGGTTTTCCACAAGGAACTGAAAATCCATTGAACAAAGAACATTTCCACAATAGCCCAAGAAAGCATTATAAATGCCATTCCTTGTTCGGAAAAAATTCCACGATGTTTAGCCCATCCGAAAGCTTCTTGTAGGATAAAACAAAAGACGCCAAGAAGAAGCATCCTCCATGCTATACGACCAACAATGGGCTTCACTACCCCATAGCCCGAAGAGATGACCAAAAGAAGAAGACGTGACAATGTCATCCTCAAGGAAGAAAAGGTTACTGCCCAAAAGGTATCACTCATATTGCTCATGCCAGTTGAGTTGACATTGGTGAATTCAACGTACCGGAAAGCTGATTCACACATGGCAAAAACGATAACTAATGTAATGTGAGAGTGCAATTGGATTCTATTTCCAATGCTGCACAAAAACCGGAAACCAGGCTAGGGCGAGCAGAACATAAGCCCAAAACATGGAGGCAAATAATGTTGTGAAAGGAATGTCGTCTCCTGGTAAATAGCCATATGGATTCTTCCAAACTGTTCTTCCTCTGATTTTGGTGGCATCCAGTTCCGGATCACATGTCATGAAGTAAAGAGTGTAAAATCCAGTTTTGGTTATGGCAACAACTTCGGGGGACATCTTTACTTCTTCCTCACCCTTAATGAAAAAAGTGGGAATCCGTTTAGGCCACTGAGGATCATTAGGATCTGCAGTAATTAAAAGTTCCCCAAGATTACAGGAACCAGCATCTGCAAGTTTTGGTGTACAGCACATGTCCTCAGTTTTGAAAAGAGATCCACCAACCCTATATTTCTGCTTCTGCTCAAACAGTATCGCTTCCACCAATCCTGAAGTTGGCTGAGTGGAATTTTGCTTGATAGCAGATTCTTTGCTTCTTACAAATGAGATATCATCAAACCTACACAAAAAAACAAGGAAGAACCATAGATTATTAAAAAAATTCCCCATCGAGAAATCACAAATGTAAAAGTAAATCTCTAAGTCTAAGAAGCAATAATACAAATTTACAAGCTCAGATATATACATAAATCTTGAATTTAACTTGGAAACGCTACACCAAAAGCACCAAAATCCAGTAGCTAAGAATCAGTAAACCAAATCTACAATAATGTCCATGGAAACGCTACACCAAAAGCACAAAATCCAGTCGCTAAGAATCAGTAACCCAAATCTGCAAGCTCATATGTATAATTTTAGCATGAATCTTGTAATGTCTCTCAAAATCTAGTAAACAGGAGAAGAGAAGATGAAGTAAGTACCTGATGAAAGACTTTCCCTCGAGAGGAGAAGAAGCATGAACATCTAGAAACTCAGAAGCGTAGAGAACTTCGTATCCACCATCGAAGTAGCGAACATTTGCGATTTTCGTAAAGCCTTCGTTCTTGTACTCGTGAATCGAGCCATCAGCTGCGTTGATCAGTAAGAAAAACGCAATCCCCAAAAACCGTAGCCCCAGATTCACCATTTTCAGTCTCGATTTCTCTTTCTCTTTCTTTCTTCTCTTTACTCAAAAAATGCAACCGCCTTTTGGAAAATATAAACACTAATATCTTTCTTTTCTTTTCGTGCTCTAGTTTCCGTACTGTTACAGAGTTTGTTACGTACAAATCCTCTCCCAGCTAATGCAAAAACATGGACCAACGGCTACTTTGTGTCTACTGGGCCTGGCCCCTTAGGCCCAAAACATTTCTTCGCTTTATCCGCAGATTACCACAAGACATATTCTCATCATTAGTTAACTTAATTTACACATTAAGGAGTAAGGACCAACAGAAAGAATAATTTTACTTTGTTATGCTTTTTTTCATGGATGTCAAGTAATTTACAACATTATCAAGAAGAAACAAGATCAAGTCCTCCTAAACAATTCCATAAGTGTTTCTTCAGCATCACCATTATTATTCTCTTCACTACCACTCTCTCTCCTTCCATTATCTTCTTCACTTTCTATCTCTATCTCAATCTCATCGTTTAATGGCTGCATCGAACCTATGTTATTGAAAGTTTCAGACAGATATTCTTCCACCCTCGACGTGTATTCATCTTGAGGACTACTTGATGAAGCTGCTGCTCCGAATATGGACTCTGCTTGGTCGATCGAGTTTATGGTTATTTGATTCAGTGAAGTCATCGATGAGCTCCTCGACAATGTCCCCACTGTCATCTCGTCTCTCTCGTCTATTGTTGCTGTGTCCAGGGAACACACTGATCTCGTGTGCTTTGACCTTGCTTTCACTCTCTTGCACCAACTGTGAAGTGAGTCTCTTACGCTCTCTGCTATCACAGCTTTCTTGTGCCGAGATCCCATCTGTTCAGATTCAGGTGAATACATAGAATTTTCATGACAATGTTTAGTCATTCAGCTTGATAGGCGTACTAAGACTATGGAGCTTGTAGGTATAGGAAAGATGTAGACGAACCTGAGTGACGATTACATTGAGAGGCACAGTGCCATAACTGCACCAGAACTGAACAAGAACCCTGCATTCACCACAAATAAACCCATTAGATACAGCTGGTTGCTGCGGAATTTTTATGTGTTTGAAACGCACCCAGAAATTAGACGGCTAGATATCATCACGTGGTTCTTCATGAAGCAAGATCTTTCCTTAATTCCCCACTAACAAATGAAACGTCAAAAGATCCTTTCAGAAATTTTATAAACTTTTCATTGTTGCTTTAACTATTGATTCAGGTATTTATAAGGTTGTCTTACCAAGAACCAGATGAATGTTGCCATCTCAAACGCATTCTGTATTGGCAGGACATATATAAAGGTTGTACATGTGAATAAGCAAGAATCATGGCTTGTAGAACTGAGAAAGAAAATATCCTTTTGTTACCTGAAAAATGATAAATTGTATCAACCGTAACAGAATTTCTGGTTTCCCAAACCAGAAGAGTCCATCGCGTGGTTTCACTTGACCACCACCAGATGTGCCTGTCTGCTGCTCCTTAACCTCGAGAGCTAGCTTCGATACAACGTGCTCAAGTTTGGTTCCAACTAACATGACAAGCTTAACAACAAATACAAACACATGCTTTGAGTGTTGGTGCCTAATTATGAATACCAATCTTTCTATTAGTTTACTCTTTCTTTGTTTACTTACGATGGCAGGGATGAATGATAACCAAAAGTACATATTCAGGCCTGCAACGAAATCATCGAATCAGTAAAGCCAAAACTTAAATTTGGAGATAGAAAATAATTCACTTTTATCTATATAACCGTAACCAAAAGTTACCATGAACATTTATGCAGATACATACTATAGCGTAAACCCAAAGCGGCCAGCTGTTGATTCATCAAGAAAAATTCATCAGTTCCATTCTGTAATTACCTTACGAATTCTTACTATCATAGTTGAATCAAAGAGCCTTAGATAAATTCAAAGAAATGTATACCTGATTCCAACAATGCCATGAAATTCATCTTCCATGCTCCGTACCATATACATATGGAAGTTGTATGTAAATGGCAAGTTATGTTTCTGAATATTCAAAGTAATAAATAAAGAATTCAGTATAATAATTATGCCAGCTACCAGATGAGACTAGATGTCTTTCAAACAGTATGAACCTTCACAATCAAAGACCAATGAAGTACTACATAAAAGATAATCTTCTATGTTTGGTGAAAAGAGAAATTAGCAAGAAAAAAGATACTCACCGTGAGAAAACCTAACCGAAGCGCAAAGTAGTCAGACTTCCGTATGGAGCCTCTAAACTGTCGCAGGAAACAAAGCTGCAATAACAAACATATATTCTAAAGATTCTGGAGAAACAAGTAAGTGTCTCTGTTCTTTCTCTTAACAATGGTCTTTTGATAGTCTGCAGTTCTATACTTCAAAAAAAACAATCTGTATCAAGAATGATTTTTCAACTAGAGACATGAGGACATTAAAAAATATACAGTTTGAGGTAAAAGCATGGAGAGTTACCATCCAGATTAGAAAACGATTGTTACTCCAAGGATGAGAAGCATGATGGAAGACAAATGTAGACTGCCGCATCATCACCTTCGACTTCTTTGCTACAGAACAAATTCGAGAAGAGTATTTTTAAGAACTTGACAATCTAAAGCATGCTATAAATTTTTTTAAATGAATGAGTTGTTTATGATAAAACAAAATATTAGACAGAAACATCATGTTATTCTCTTGTCCTCTTAGTTCATTCTAATCATATACATGTAATTGTTATAGTTCACTGGATTTGACCCGATAGTCAAGGAGAAGAGAGAATTGCAAATCAGCATAAAAGCATCTCCACGGCTCAAGTGAGTTCCTAAGGTAAAATATCTCATGCGGATGAGATCCATCAAGAAACATAGAAGATTTTACATAAAAGTTATGTCATTTACCATGGATATCTGCTTCAGCCATTACGATCGCTTGGGCTTCCCATTTTCTCCAACTGTAAATCTGTGTAACATGATAAAAGAAAACACTGATTCTGATTGTACCGTTTTCTGCTAGTCTGCAGTCATCACAACAACAATCTTTGTACACAAAAGAGAATATCGAAGGTTTGCTTGTACAAGTTTTTCTTCTATTTTCAGATTGAAGATAAAATGCATTGTGCATATACTTAAGAGCACAAAATATCTGATCCTAAGGGTTCTCTACATTCCCTAAACAGGAGGATGAATCCTTCCCAAGACACATAGAAATACCCAAGAAAAGATGTAGCACTCAGGAGCTAGAATGTGTACCTTGCTCATGGCTAAACCAATGGCAATGCCACTGTACAGAACATGAGTGATACCCAGGACAAATAAGAATCTCAGGAGTTGCTCAAGACCCTCATATGACACAAATGGTTCACGGCCCTGACATTGGATCCAAGATCCAGTTTAGCAAATATGTCCTTTAGCAAAGGTAAATGGGAAAGAGACATTTAAGTCTATAGAAAACTAGACATTTACATGACCGCATTGATGAGAGGCTCCATGTATTGCATGATTAGGTAAGGAAGTCTTGTTTGTAGAAGAGGTGTGTTCGAGAAGAATTTTCTTATGGATCCCATAGTCCTCTTCAGAGCAAATGTAGAATTTACTGTTGAAGAGGGAAGAGTTTACGCAGATTTCTGAAATCCATCTCGCGCTTTGTGACAACAGCAGTGATATAAGTCCCAGCAACATCAACTCTACCAAAAAAGTTTAAAAGCCAAAATCATTATAAAAGAAAGTATCTTGATAATTTCCAGCACAATTTGTAAGGACCACAACTCTAAAAAACTTCACCATCGGTCTATTTGACGTACCTTCTTTCATCTTCTCCAGCGAAGTAAAAAGTGCCTTTCTTCTAGTCTTCTTTAACCACTTAAACACAAAAGAACATAAAATTAGCGTCCCATCTTCATTTACCATGGAATACTTT
Source organism: Cardamine occulta (assembly GCA_028015245.1). NCBI lineage: Eukaryota > Viridiplantae > Streptophyta > Magnoliopsida > Brassicales > Brassicaceae > Cardamine > Cardamine occulta. The sequence goes on from CM051363.1 coordinate 4,046,856, forward strand.
CTTGTCCGGTTAAACACTCATTTTGTATTCTGTAATAATGACTTTCCCTAAAGTGAGAACAGGAAGGATAAACACAAATCACAAAGAATAAACATGAAGCAAGCAAAAACACAAATCCCAAAGAATAAACATTTCAAAACCATCAAAATTCTCCCTTTTTATTTTCTGCTCACGCATCAAGGAGAGCAAGAGAGTTTAGTACCTCAAGTACAGGAAAATTCATAAAACGCTTTTCACTCACACTTATGTTTTCGAGCTGAGCATTTCAACAAACACTTAGTAGACATAAAGTCGAGAAACCACACCTTTCCAAATCTGTAGATGGCGCGTTCCACGAGAAAACAAACAAAGACCAAAACAGTAACAACCGAAGCAACAGAGTAAGTCGGTGTCTCTGCTAGAGACCTCCCTTCTTTCATCAGATTCTCCATCTCCGGAGTGGAGATTTCTCAGGAAATTCGCAAGAAAGTTTTCTTCGGAGAAAATTAGAGAATCGATCTGCATCTGTGATTGCGAGTGAATAATAAAGTTTAGCTTTTTTCATTCTTCATTAAAAAAAAATTTTTAATAAAATATAGTCAAAGAGGAGAAAACTCATGGAATGCTGTACCAAGTAGAAACCGCCGCACATGTTTGCTTCCTCGTCTTCTCCAACGGTCTCTCTTTCTTTATTCATTTCTTCCATTAATGCATCTCATGTGCTTTGTCTAAAAGTCGTTAAATAAATAATGCATATAAACCGGACTTGACCGGCCACTGCAACCTGCGATTTTATTTCCGATTCGGTTAAACTTCTAATAAACGGCGGTTAATATTGAATATTAGAAGTTACTTGTAATTCAAGAAAGCTACAACAAGGATTTAGAGATTTGACCAATGACTTACCAGTTATGAGACAAATACTGATTTTGCACAGATAAAAACAGAAGGAGTGGTGGCGCAGTTGGCTAGCGCGTAGGTCTCATAGCTACTGAGTGATCCTGAGGTCGAGAGTTCGAGCCTCTCTCACTCCATTTAATTTTTTTTTCATTTCCCAAAAATAAAGAAGCTTTATTTTGTCTCTCTTCTCGCACTGACCTTCCCCAGTTTTACCTCTCTCCACTTCTGTAACACATCCTCGCACGTTTTTTTTCCCGGCCGATCAAAAACTCAGAGACCTTAATATCTTTAATTCGATTCGAATCTTTCTTCCTCTAATCTCACCGATTGATTTCCACCCATAAATTGTTTTTTCTTCTTCTGAAATTTAGGGTTAACGAAGGTTTAATAATCAATGATGCAAGGTGAAGTACAATTGCAGCCACCGGATTCACAGAAGCTAAGTGATTCCGCTCCATTGTTGGGAGATCACACCAATTCTTCATCTTCTTCTTCTTCGGCGTCTGTGGTGGCAGGAAGTTCCGATGAGATAAAGGTTGAAGATTTGGAGAACGATGCATCTTCAGCTCCTTGCTGTCGTATTTGTCTGGAGAACGATAGTGAATTATTAGGCGATGAATTGATATCACCGTGTATGTGTAAAGGCACTCAACAATTCGTGCATCGTTCATGTCTTGATCATTGGCGATCGGTTAAAGAAGGTTTTGCTTTCTCTCACTGCACTACCTGCAAAGCTCAGTTTCATCTCCGTGTTGAACCTTTTGAGGATAACAACTCTTGGCGTAGAAAAGCTAAATTCAGACTCTTTGTTGCAAGAGATGTGCTTTTGGTATTCTTGGCTGTTCAAACTGTGAGTAGTATATATCTCTCTCTCTCTCTTTCTCTGCTTCTCTTTGTAGCTCTTAAAACTGTAGTTTTCATGAGTATGATGAAGTATTTATTAAGAGGATAGTTCTGTCTGTTGTCATTATCTGGGGTCAAAAAGTGAATCTAGATTCGAATCTTGACCTGGTCACTCCCCAATTTCACATGGTTGGTGCTTGCAATTGCATAATGGAACTTGATGATTGTAAAATTCTTCATTTTGCTCACTGTGACTTGTGTTTTGTTTTCTTGAAGTCTGTTTTCCATTGAGATTGTCTGAAATATGAAAGAACTTATCAGTAAGAATCTTAGAGATACTTCAAACTTTTCGACATCTGAAAAGAAGAAGATTGTTAACATTCTAGGTTATCGCTGTGATGGCTGGATTTGCATATATGATGGACAAAGACGGAGAGTTTCGCAACTCTTTCAACGATGATTGGGATCGTATATTGTCAAAACATCCCATCCCGTTTTATTACTGCATTGGTAATCCTGAATCTTTCATAACTATACATTCCTTTGGAATACCACGGATCTAGAATCCTAATATGCATTTAAACACTTGGTGTGGTGTATCATGAATCTTAGGGGTTGTATCCTTCTTTGTGCTGACTGGATTTCTTGGAATCATTCTACATTGCTCTTCTCTCAACGGTAATGACCCGAGGATGGCTGGATGCCAGAACTGCTGTTACGGATGGGGTGTCTTGGATTGTTTCCCTGCTTCAATGGAAGCTTGTTTCGCTCTTGTTGTTATCTTTGTCGTCATCTTTGCCATTCTTGGTTTAGCTTATGGGTTTCTTGCTGCAACTATGGCTATTCAAAGGATATGGCAGAGACATTACCATATTCTCACCAAGAGAGAGCTAACAAAGGAGTACATTGTAGAGGATCTTCACGGAAGTTATACTCCCCCAAAGCTGGATGCAGAGCATGAAGGAAGACTGAAAATGCTGAAACTTCTGTGACCGTTCTGTAAGTGTCTAATAAAAGGTTCTATGGAGTCTGGAGCACATTAGGGACAAGTGTATGCATCTTTGTTCACAAAGAACGGCTTTCTTTTCTTTATTATGCGATGATTTAAGTACCTAATGAATACGTTGTTCTTTTTATATATATGAGGGTGGAGCAACGCTATTGTTGTAGTGAAATAATAAAGATATTGAGACCAATCGAGAAACAGAGTCTATCTTATGTTGTTTCAGTTGTTGATCGATTCATGCCAAAAAAAACTCTCACCAGAGAAGGGATTATTAATTAGTGTTCTTTGAGTTTATAGTTTCTGTTGAAATCAATGAGATAACAGTGGATATCATCGATTAGTGTAAGAAAGATTACGAGGCATGCAGCTCAAGTTCCGAAGAAAACATTAAAAGAAACTAAATATCTCAAAAAAGCGACCACAGTGGGAGTCGAACCCACGACCTTCTGATCCGAAGTCAGACGCGCTAATCCACTGCGCTATGCGGTCTTTGAATATCCCTTTGAATATCCCTTTGAATATCGCTTTAAACCCTAACAAGCCTTATGAATTCTATCCATACTGATATTGGATGATTTGACAATCAATCTCTAAACTTATTGTTTGGCAAAAACCTTGTTAAAGCCAGCCATTAAGAATTGCCAAACTATCAATTATGCCTTAGGTTCAGAACAATGAACATAAACTAAGGATGCAAAAGAAAAGAAGACAAATGTATCATCCACAGCAAGAATCATACAGACTACAAACAAACAAAAAATGTACATAAAATATATAAAATAAGCCTAATTAGTGTCAATGAATCACAACTTTAACGCATCAAGGCCTCAACTCGTAGAAAAGTTATATACAAAAAAGAATAAGTGAAAGGCATGAAGCACCTCATATATATAACAAACCTTTATGCCCAAGAACAATCTTTCAAAACCTCATAAGCCATTGAACGTTGTTCTTCACTCAACTTTTCCGGGAAATTCACTAGAAACGTTATTTTCAAATCCCCTCGTTTACCTTCTTCTTTAGCATTTGGCAAACCTTGACCTTTTATAGCCTTTTCAAATCCGTGGAAGATCACTTCTCCTACAGCTATCGACATTGATTCACCGCTCAACAATGGCACAGAGAGTTTACACCCCGTTAAAGCCTTTAGAAGAGGAATCTCGACCGCAATCTCTAAGTCATCTCCACGTCTTTTGAACAAAGGATGTCTCTTTTCTTCAACTACGAATGTAATATCTTCCGGTAGATAACCCGGTTTTTCGTTCCCTACTCCTTCGAATGTGATCTTTGTCCCTTTCCTCCATCCCGGTTTAATGTTCACTCGTAACGTTTCTTCTTGTTGCTTAATCAATCTGTTCATATTTATTCATAATGAATGATTCGTAGAGTAAATAAACTAGACCAAACTGAGCCTAAACCGGATTGTAAACAAAAAAAAACAAAATTTAAGAGTATGAGAAAAGTAACAAACCCTTCATCGGTGATGATGTCTCTAGTGATCTTGATGTTCTTGACTCCACCATGACAGAGTTCTTCCAACGTACACTCAAGCTTTTTCTCCACAGCCGGAGGTTTTTTCGGCGGTGTTGACTGCGAAAATACTATCGGCGTTGTGTTCCTCCAGCTTATGCTTTTTCCCATTGTCTCTCTCTCCGATTGTCTCGTGCTCTTGCTTTTCGAATACGACGTCGAAATCGCAGAGCCTCTTTCATCTTTATCTCTCTTACTAGCGCTCTTCGAAATCGACGACGGAGAAGTTTGTTGCTGTTTCACACCGTTTATCGGACTATTGCTTGGAGGAGACGATAGCCCTTGTAAAGGACCAAATAAATCACCTAAGGTTTGATCTTTCCCTCTTGGACTTGTGAAAGGTGACGTCAACGGGCTCGTGTTGTTCGAGACCGGTCGTGATTTGAGACCGTGGCTTCTTCCTCCACTGTGGTTGCTGCCTTCGTCTCTACGACTAGTGCTTCTTGAAAAAGCAGATCGGCGGTTTGAAGAAGCGGAGGAGGAGAGGTACGTTGGTCGAGCTTGTGGCGTGTGACTGCGGCGACTACTGGAGTTTGATAACAGAGAAGATCGACGTTTGAAGACGGAGCTATCGTCCATACTCTGTAGCCGGAGACCTCTCCGAGCAGCAATGAGATCATCCTCCTCCGCAAATTTTTCCTCCAGATATCTCCGGTGGATTGCCTGTAAATACCACAAACGATATAATCATTCCATGCTCACGATCTTGATTGGTTAAAATTTTTAAAATGGAATATAATTTGATATTTTTATTTTACGAAACAGAGTTTCAAATTCTTCGTAGAAACAATCTTACAAGAGAAAAAAGAAATCAATATCTATAACGAAAAATGAGATATTTCGAAAACCGTTTTGGTCGATTAATCAATGTAGCGAATAATTTTGTGTTCAAGAAAATTTATTGATCATATAAGAAAACATAAATGAAATGATGATGAGCATATTGAAAATGTGAAAGAGAAGACAAAAAAGTACGGAATCGGCGTCAGAGTGGGATTCGGTTTTGCGATGAGAAGAAAGAGGATGCAATTTGGTGACGAGGGACTTGTATGCTTTGCATGCTGTCTTCGATATTCCGAAGAAATCTGTCGCCGGCGACCGAGGAGTCCCCATTGTACCCAGAAGAAGATGATGATGATGATCGAGAAAAAATGGCGGAAAGAGAAAACAGAGAGAAGGAGAGATTTGGAAACTTGTGTCGTGTGTGTAGGAATTAGATTACCAGACATAGGAAGAGCCGAGTTGTTTGGGGCTTTTATTAGGAATTTTCTGTTTTCTGTTTTTATTTCGTTATTAATTAAGAACATTATATACTCCATTTTCATATAATTTATTCGTTATTTAATTAAAATGATATCCCTTAATTTATTCGTTATTAAATAATTTCTTCGTTATATAATTTGTACAAATTGTACTTATGGAAAATGACTGAAAGCATAGCAAACGATCTTGCATATGTTAATGTTAATGTTATTTTTCTTCTCGATAGTGGAGACCCATTTCCGATAGCCTGCGATGATACTCTCCACGTAAAATGTCTAATTTGATTGTATATATATTTTTGTCAACCGCTTAAAATTTTAATTGATATCTTTGGTTGACTTTTTATTGTTCGCTCTCTAATCGTGTTGGTTTTTGGTTTAAATTGTTTGTTTAACGGTTGGTAAAATTGCAAAGCTATATTTAGAAGCAATTCAAATTTATTAGTTTCGTTGATCTTATATTATTATCTGTTGATGATCTTTATTCTTATATACTCCCATATTTTATTGACAAGAGTAAAATGAAACGTGGTCATAAAAGAACAATATCTTCCACGTTTTAGTGTTAGCAGTTGCAGGTGGGGACAAGCTAGGTATGTATTTCCATGTTCCTTCCAAAGTCAAGAGATCACAGCAGCCTCTTTGACCAAACCCCAAAAGAATCCAACTTTTGTTTCCATCTCAAATCAATCACTCACTTTCCACCAAATACCTCAGATCCTCCAAACCCATATCACACCAATTTCACCAAAATCCAACAGAAACATGGCGAAATCGAGTCCTCCAAATACCACAACCCTCCTCTTTCTTCTTCTTCCTCTCCTCTTCTCCTTAACTCTCTCAACCTCCGCTCAATCTCCATCTCCACCACCTTCTCCAACTTGTCCTTTAGACTTCTCCCATGTCCTGAGAATCCCATGGAACACAACTGATTGTAGAAGCTACAACAAATCAAACGACACCAAAACCAATTGTTGCCAATCAGTCTTAACTCTAATCGGAATCCCTCTAGCTCATCGTCTCAAACAAACATCCAATTTCCGTCTCCCAGATCTCTCCACTTCCGTCTCTTGCCTCAACGATCTCCAGAAGAAGCTCGATTCACTCTCTCTCCCTACGAATCTCACCTCCGTTTGCTTCGATCCGGAACAATTCGTCATCAATAACGAGACTTGTGCCGGAATCCAAACAACACAAGATTGGGTCTCTCGTCTTGGTCCCACGACGGCGCTTGACTCCGCATGTAGCAGTGGCCTCACGGATCTCACTCGCTGTGACGCTTGCGTGGCGGCTGGGTTTAGAGTTCAGAAACAGTTGATTAATTTGGATGGTAATAGCTCTCACGGTATCTATTGTTACCATTTCGCTGTTCTTTATGCAGCTGGTATTGTTAACAAGAAAGGACCTGAGAGTGATGACGCTTTGTCTTGTCTCTTCTCCTTAAGCTTGAGATCTCCATTGAGCTCAAAGAAGAAAAAACATACGTTAGCTCTTGGTTTAGGCATAACCGGAGCTATTTTCACGGCTCTGGTTACCGCCGGTTTGATTTGTTTGTATTTCCGGTTAAGTAAGGCGGGTAAAGGAGGAGAAGTTGGTTGGGAGGATCAAGAGTCTAGACCGAAATGGAGACCAAACACTGGCTCAATCTGGTTCAAAATTGAAGAACTAGAGAAGGCAACAAACAATTTCTCGCAGAAGAATTTCATCGGTAGAGGCGGGTTTGGTTTCGTTTACAAAGGCATTTTACCGGATGGATCGGTTATCGCGGTTAAGAAAGTGATAGAATCAGAGATTCAAGGGGATGCAGAGTTTCGAAACGAGGTTGAGATCATCAGCAATTTGAAACATAGGAATCTTGTTCCACTTAGAGGTTGTAGTATGGTGGATGATGATAGTGAGAGTCAGAGATATCTTGTTTATGATTACATGTCAAATGGAAATCTTGATGATCACTTGTTTCCCAAGGTTGAGACTCAGAAGTTGCCATTGAGCTGGCCACAGAGAAAGAGCATCATTTTGGATGTAGCCAAAGGATTGGCTTATCTGCATTACGGTGTGAAACCCGCTATTTACCACCGCGATATTAAAGGTACAAACATATTGTTAGATGTCGACATGAGAGCGAGGGTGGCGGATTTCGGTTTAGCTAAACAAAGTAGAGAAGGAGAGTCTCATCTCACTACTAGAGTTGCGGGAACACACGGTTATTTGGCTCCCGAGTACGCGCTCTACGGTCAACTAACCGAAAAAAGTGATGTGTATAGCTTCGGGGTTGTAATATTGGAGATAATGTGCGGAAGGAAAGCTCTTGATCTATCTAGTTCTGGATCGCCAAACACGTTTTTGATAACGGATTGGGCTTGGTCATTGGTGAAAGCAGGGAAAACAGAGGAAGCTCTTGAATCTTCTTTGTTAAGAGACGAGGGTTCGGGGATCTCGAATCCGAAAGGGATCATGGAGAGATTCTTGCAAGTTGGGATTTTGTGTGCTCATGTATTGGTTGCTTTAAGGCCAACAATATCAGATGCATTGAAAATGCTTGAAGGAGACATCGAGGTTCCTCCTATTCCCGACCGACCTGTCCCACTCGCACATCCTTCGTACCGCATGGATGGAAACGGTTTCACTATATCGCCTGCGCTTAGTGGACTACAACTACATTCCGGAGATATGCTCCGATGAAGAAAGCTAGGCTCATGTATGAAGTTCTTTTATTTGTAAATATTTGAATGCAAAGATCACATCATGTAAACATATTACAAAATTTTGTATAATATTATAAGAAAACATATAGTTTCTTTGTAGAAATCTATTTAAAATCAAATTAGAGGCGAAGACTGAGGTGCGGGGTTTCCGGTGTCGACGAAGAAGGTGGCTGGTGGAGGCTTGCCGGTACATGTGCAGAAGTTATGAAGGCACTCACATTTTCTGCAGCCATCGCACCATAATCCGCAGTGATTCACAGTTATGTACCTTCTGCTGATTATTATTCCTGCCTCACCCACCATGTCAAAATCTGCAACCATCATAACTTATTTTACCGTAAGAAACCTAAATTAACGAAATCTTTTATCATAAAAAGAGAAATACATAAATTAACGAGAAATATAAATCAACATGAATGCAAGAAATGAAATTGGTCCTACCAAAACTTATTTAATTCACTGAGAAGAGGTTTATGAAGAAACCTTTGTGAATGTAGATAATTATACGATCTTCACTTCTCTAATCTTACCATAGTAAAAGAACCTGAAGAAAAAACTTTCGTATGCAAATTACGACGAAAAAAATACTTACGCGTTGCAGTGATAAAAAGCGAGGCGAAAAAAGACGAACTTAAGCATTCTTGTCTCCATTTGTTTTTTTTTTAAGTGAAAATATATTTCTTATTTTCAAAAAAAAAAATTATTTGTGAATCTCGATAAGGCGTACATAGAGGTGGATGTATGTATACAAAGGGAGAAAACAAAATGGTCACTTTAAATAAAATTTATGCTATTCCATTGTTGTTGATGATACATGAATTTACTTGTAATCAACAACAATGGAATACTATAGATTTTATTTAAAGTGACCATTTTGTTTTCTCCCTATAAATACATGTAGTTTTATTTTAAAGTGACATTATACCACTTTACTTAAATATCATCAGATCACTTTCTTTCTCATGATATCCAGTAATATCACAGATAAAAGAAAAGAAGAATCTAAGAATTGTAATATACTAGATTAGGACTCATCCGATTGACGGGTTTCTAAAGTTTTTAAATAAATTAAATTTTAACAAAATATTTAAATTAAAAATTTGTTGTTAATGATGTATGTTAAATTGTTTTTATGAAAGAAGTAGAAAATTCTTTCACTTAGAGAATAAATTTATTTAGATAATTTGTTTTAAATTGAATAATTTAATTTATGTTTCTATATTATAATTTCATTATTAACATGTTAAAAATCTAGTAACATAAGTTTTCAACACCAACAATTTTACCAATTATTCATCATTATCAATATTATAGCTAAATTTCAAAACCGTGATTTTGTAATTTATACCCAAAATATTATTTCATAATTTTCTAAAAAATGATATCCTTTAATTTTCCACTACAAAAATAATTTTATAATTTTTCATATATTAGTGATTCCTCAAATTTTTGAATTTCCTGTAATTAATTAACTATTATTAAATCTGAAAATAAAATTATTACGAATTAATATATGTCTTTGTTGATCATTAGTATCTTCTTCAGATCTGTGCAAGATATTCTTCTGTCATGGTCTTTGTTTTCTCCCTACTATCTTCTTGTTCAAATCTGATATTGGTTCTCAATTGAAGATATGTTTCCTCTCGCACCTCTACTCTCGAAATCCTTCATCATTTTGTTTTTTTAGTGAGTTTTTTTTTTTGTCGTCATTTCTTAGCGAGTTCTTTTAGGTAAAATATATAGTTAATCAATATATTTCTTTCAAATGTAATTAGAAGCGTGTGACTTTTTTTGTTGGAGCTTATATAATACTCCCTTTGTTACCTAAAAGTTTAGGAGTTTTTACACAAATTAAGAAAAGCAATGATTTTTTATTTTCTCTCATCCAAAAAATATTCTAAGAACTATGAACTTATAGTAACACGTGTCAAAATAATTACATTCAATCATTACATCTTAAAATTTACAATTTATCAATAAAATAAAGTAACAGGTAGAAAATCAATCTTCATGAAACAAAATAAAAATGGTAGAACATCAATCTTTTAAGAACATAGAGAGTATATATAAATTTATAACCTAAATTTGAAAATAAAACTTTAAATTTTATTGAAATAATAAAAATGGTAGAATATCAATCTTTTATTGTTATTGTTATTTTTGATTTAAGAAAACAAAAATAACACAATTATGCTTATATGTGTCATAATATTATCTATCAAGTATCAACCAACACATGTTGTGATCTTATGAATTATAATAAAATATATAGTTAATCAATATTTTTCTTTCAAATGTAATTAGGAGCTTGTGATTTTTTTTGTTTGAGCTTATGTAATATATAAAAATTTAAAACCTAAATTTGAAAATAAAACTTTAAGTTTTATTGAAATAATAAAATTTTAACCTATATTTAAAAATAGAAAGTAGAAAAAACTATTTTTTATTTTTATTTTTCCTTTTTATCAAGGAAAACAAAAATAACACAATTATTTTTACATGTGTTATAATCTTATGGATCAACCAACACATGTCGTGATCCTGTTAATTGTAATTTGACATGTGTTGGACTCTCGTGAGTGCAAATGGCTTTATATAATAAGATAATCATTATTTGTAATAATTATTTAAAACAATGATGCATGTTAAGCAAGAAAATATACTATTAAAAGAATGATGCATGGTAAAGAAGAAAATATACTAACCTTCTTATCAAGTAATAGAAAAATGATTTTTATGAGTTCATTATCTTTTTGAAGTTTCTGAATTCCCACTTACGAAGAAGACGTATTATAACATGAAAATTACGATAGACACGCGATCTGATTGATCTAATGTAAATCAACTTTTAGTGATAGCCATAATAAAGAAAAAACTTTGATCTTTTGGGCTTTGATTTATTTTGTTCTTAATTTAATTATTAATTAGATAATTAAAATTTTTTGGAGTTTTTTAAAAACTTTTTTTTCTAAATTTTTTTTAAAATTTTAATTTTGATTAGATAAATTTTACAAATTTTTGGTTTCCTTTTTTTCTTGAAGATTTGGTTTAATTTCTTTATTTGATTTTAATAACTATTATTGATTAGATAAATTTATAAATTCATAATTTCCTTTTTTTTAAGAAAATATTTCTTAATTTTAGTTATTTGTTAGATAAATTAACAAATTATTTGTTTTCTTTTTTTCTTTAAGATATGATTTTATTTCTGTATTTATTTATAAATTTGACACGTAACAATATATGAATTATTTGTGACATGTGTCATGATCTCATAAAATATAATTTTAGTATATGTTAGCTTTTCGTGAGTGCAACCTAAATTTATATAATAAAATCCAAAAAAGAGTTAAGCAACAATTATTTTATGATTCGACCCGTGTAAAAACACAGCAATCCTCAAACTTGAAACTCCCTAAATCGAAAGTTTACACATCCTCAAAAATCATATTATGAAAATCACAGAAAAAAGAGTTTTTTTTTTTTTTTTTTTTTTTTGTTCCTCGTGCTTAAATTAGTTAATTAACTTAATTTTGTATCAACAACACTTAATTAAAAACATTGTATTTAAAGAAGTTCATAAAAAAAAAACAACGGCCAATCACGTTTGCTGCTCTCTTCTTCAGCTACACAGATCTAACGGAGCACTTTATATATTTTGTTATCTTTATTCCAGAAATACCCTTGCTTTGATTTCTCACCTAAAATCTCCCCCAAATTTGCAAATTCAGCGACTCGTAACGACGAGCTCGGCGATGATGGAGCGAACCTACGGCCGCCGTAAGACAGGCATGCCAAGGACCGTATCCGATTCCCTAAACGACAACGTTTCTCAGACAGAATATCTCTCTTCCTCTTCGTCGCCGGATATCGAACCACGCGATTACTCTCTTCTTCCTTTCTCCAGTCAAGAGTCTTCCTCTCTCTGGCATTCTTCTTCGAGGTCAACTTTCCGAGATGATTATCCACATAACGGAGGCTTAAGGAGGGAGAAAAGAGCGAGGAACGGTGAGGCTTCCGCTTTTACTTCCACTTTGCTTGAAGCTCAGGAGTTTGGTGAGCTGATGGAGCATGAGGATGAGGTTAACTTCGCCCTTGATGGGTTGAGGAAAGGACAACAGCTGAGGATCAGAAGAGCAAGTTTGTCGTCTTTACTGTCGATTTGCGCATCTCAACACCAACGTCGCTCCTTGAGAGCTCAGGGGTATGTTTATCCCTTTTTCTTAGGTTTTTTCGATTTCCATATTCTTTTTGGGGTTTTATTTTGTTCAATTCATGAGAAATTTTCCCAATTGGCATGTGGGTTTTGTGAAAAATATTTGTTTGAGTTCTGGGTTTTCATTATTTTTCCGCTCTTCTGGATTAGGGCACGATTTGTGTACAAATTCCTCGATATCCACTAGGTCAATGGATTCGTTTTATATCTTCTGTATTCTGGGTTTTGAATTTTGGTTAGGATTGACGCTTCTTGTGAATCAGATTTGTGATGGATTTGGTCTTTGTGATTTTTCTGAAAGGGATTAGGTTTGTAATGGATTGGATATGTATATTATTGAATAGGGTTTGTATCATGGTGTTAAGGTTTTGGGACCCAAGGACTCGAGATTTGTATTTGCCAATCAATTGATTCGTTTGTTTTCAGGATTTCCCAATCCATTATTGATGCGATTTTGGGTCTTAGCCTTGATGACATACCAAGCAATCTTGCTGCAGCCACCCTTTTCTTTGTGCTAACTGCTGATGTAAGTGATTTGCAGATGCTGTTTAATATGTTTTTGATGTTTAGTCTTTGATTCATTGACATATTTTTGCTTGTTGTTTACCAGTTCACATTTTTTTATAATATAACTTTACCAATTCATTTTCATAATTCCAGGGTCAAGACGAGCACTTTATGGAGTCACCCAAGTGCATCAAGTTTCTGATTAAGTTGTTGAAACCAGTGATTGTCACTAGCACTGAAGGGAAGCCACGCAATATAGGATTTAAGCTCTTATCATTACTTAAGGATGTTGATGCTGCACGTGATGCAGCGAAAACAACTGATCCAAGCTCCAGTGATATTCTTTCAAGAGTTCAAGAACTTCTTGTTAATTGCAAGGAAATGAAATTGAATGATAGTTATAAAACTGAAACAACGAGGCCTGAGCTAAGTACGAAATGGGTAGCTTTGTTGGCCATGGAGAGGGCGTGCTTATCCAAAATTTCTTTTGATGGTATTTGAACTTTTTACCTCTTCTGTTGGAAGTAATGACTAGCTAACTATTTCAGAGATCATCGTAGAATTAGTTAGATTTATATAATAGATGACGAAAAGTTTATTTTCTCTCCAGTAATTTATTTTGCTTCTCTAGATTCATTTTAGCATAGATTCTAAGGTGGTAATATTTGTAATCTTTTGTTTATCGTTAATAATTTATCTCATTTTCCACCATCTAGATACTTCTGGTTCTGTGAAAAAGACTGGAGGGAATTTCAAGGAGAAACTGCGAGAACTAGGAGGACTTGATGCAGTCGTTGAGGTTGTTATGGATTGTCACGCTGTTATGGAGGTGTGAACCTGTATGTTTTTTTTTTCATCTGCACTAATATCTTCTATAATTAAGATGAAAACTGTAGTCTGTGACTGCCTAGGATGTTGATAACTTGTATAAAGCATCTTAGATTGTTACCTTTGTACTTGTTTAGGTTATCAGGGTCTATTCTTCTTTAAATCCAATTTACTGCTGAAAAATGGGTTAAGTGAAGGTGCTTTCTTTGTATATATCGAAAGAGAGATTACTTGTTGACGTCTTTACTGTGGCGAATGACTTTTAGAAACTCAGAATAAGCTCTTTCGACAAATTAACACTGTGAAGAGAGTTCTATTGATAGATTTTATAGATTATCTACCATAATCTTTTACCGTACCATGTATACTCTCCTTTGTTCATTAGTTGACCAATTGTCTTCATTGCTGCCTGTTTGCAATTGCATTATGTTATATTCAATGAGAGAATCTAATACTGATTCTATATGCAGCGCTGGGCGGAATTCAACACACTTTCCGTCCAGGATAAGAAAGATAATCTACATAAGCAGAGTTTAATGTTGCTTCTGAAATGTATGAAAATCATGGAGAATGCAACGTTCCTCAGCACAGACAACCAGGTATCTTTGATGTTTATGGTTTCTAGATTCATGACAATATTCTGTAGATTCAGATGTTAATCAGCTCAAGTTGTAGTATATATAACCCAGTATCTGAGATAATATAACATTAACGCTAATTTTGTTTGTCAGAATCATTTGCTCGGATTTAAGAGATGTTTGGGTTCTCATGACTTCCGAATGTCTTTCACAGAGCTCATGTTAAGTGTCATCAAGATGCTTTCAGGTTCGCAATTGATTCCATGTCTTGTTTTAAATTGGTACACATTATGACTTCCGCTTGTTCCATCATCTCTAATCCTGCTAGCTGGTATGACTGATGGCTAGGTCTTCACCTACGTGGAGGTTTTCCAAGTCCTCACAGGAACGATGTGAATCCTCACTATTCAAGTGGTGGTAATCGTGATTCTATCTTAAGAGTAGATAGGGAAGGTATTTTATTCTTATAGCCAAAAATGACTCTTATCTCCTCTCACTCTCTCTAGCCTCTTCCTCTCTATCCCCCCTCTGGTCTCTCTGTATTTTTCTATGCTAAGCTACTTCTATCTTTTGCAGTTACCAATGAGGTCGTGACAATAAGTTCAGATACATATTCGACCGTTGGCTCTATCTCCACGAGGAATGGGAGTGTATCTCAAATAAGTCAATCCATAATCCATTTAGATTTCTCGCCAACATCGATGTCGGGTTCTCAATCCAGTGTGTCAGTAAATGAGCCTACTATGTCCAAAACAAAAGTCGGTTCCACCATCTCTGGTTCATTTGCTGGGAGATTGGCGTCATTAGGTAGTGGCATTGCCAGAAGTACTTCAAGGGCTAGCCAAGCTGGAGAACCAAGTTGTAAAAGAAATGGAAATTTTGCATCCCCCGAGGAATGCCAAGATCCTTTTGCGTTTGATTTCGAAGATTCTAAACCTTCCAAGTGGGCTGTAGTGTCCGTAAAGCAAAAGAAGTCTAGAGTTCAAAACAAAAAAGGATGCTACAAACAAAGTAAAGATGAAACTTCGTATCAGCTGTTCTCGAGCCAAGAAGAATCATCAAACCATATGTTGAATTCCCTAGAAGAATCAAGTAACAAAGACTGCAGTATATCGCTGCAACTATCTTCTTGTACAAATGACATTGACGAAGAATGTCTATGTCTTTTATCTGATTGCCTTCTATCAGCCGTAAAGGTAATTTTCTTACTGTCTTTTAAACCCCTGTTTGGTGGTCGGTGGCGAAGTTCTCTTAAGCCGGAATAGCACAAATTTAGTTGATGATTATCTGTCTGCAGGTTTTGATGAACTTAACAAATGATAACGCTGTCGGTTGTCGGCAAGTTGGTGGGTGCAGAGGGCTGGAAAGCATGGCTGAATTAATTGCCAGACACTTTCCGTCTTTCACCAAATCTCCGCTTTTCAGTGATATGGAAAAGGTGGAATCGTCCCATCAGAAGAAAGATAAACATCTTACAGATCAGGAGTTAGATTTTCTTGTTGCCATCCTGGGTTTGCTGGTAAATTTGGTTGAGAAAGACGGAGTGAACAGGTTGGTAAAAACAAAATCTCAGCTTTTACCGCTAACCTTTTAGAGTTGGTTGTATGGAAATCAAAAATTAACACCAGTCAGTACATACAAGTTAAACTAGTCGCACTATTTTATCTTTAACCCTTAGCCACAGCGGGCATGGGATTTCGTTTCTAATCAGGTAATTGATTTTTTTCGTAGATCACGGCTTGCTTCAGCGAGTGTTCCTATCGCAGAACCAGAAGGATTGCTAGAGGATGAACAGGAAATGATTCCTTTACTATGTTCAATCTTTCTCACCAATCAAGGATCAGCAGACACCAAAGAAGAGACGACTACTTTCACCTTAGTGAGTAGCAGCATCACTATTGTTTGCTTGGACTTCGAGATCCCTACAAAAGGCTTTTATTTATTTATCAACCTTGTTGTTTCTTTTTGTATTCAGGATGACGAAGAAGCTGTTCTAGAAGGCGAAAAGGAAGCCGAAAAGATGATTGTGGAGGCATACTCTGCTCTGCTACTTGCCTTTCTTTCAACTGAAAGGTACGTTTTTGTTTTCAATCTTAGTGTATATATGTATATATGTCATAAATCCATCTAAACTTTCTAAAGAAACTAAACATGTTCTTGGACCCACTAGCAGTAGAAGTATACGCAACTCCATCAAGGACTATCTCCCGAAACGCAATCTCGCAATTCTTGTACCAGTCTTGGAAAGATTTGTGGTATGTGCTTCTTTAAAACCTTTTGGCTACTCGATTTCAGGCTAGGTGAAATCTCAAGATCCTCTAAAGTGATTGTGTTCTTTGTTTTGTTCAGGCATTTCACATGACTCTGAACATGATCCCTCCGGAAACACATAAAGCAGTGATGGAAGTGATTGAAACCTGCAAATTACCGTAAAAAGGGATAAAAAAGGGCAAATTAATTCTTCATTCTCCTTTCTCTGTACAGCTTCTGCCAAAAAAAAAACGAAGAACTTGGAATGCTTTGGGGTGATCACTAACTCTGGTGATCATGTTGATGTATGATATAAGGCTACTATTACTTAGTACTTTAGTTCTGTCTTTTAGAGTTTTACTGTCTGTCTCGGCTTAGGTTTGTTTTAAAGTTGTCTTGTTTCTCATACACTCCAATTCTTTTGTAGTTTTCTTGACTAATCATATATACAAGTTTGCTCTACTGACACTCTTTTTTTTTTTAATAATATAATATATCTCTCTTACATCGGTATGTGGAACATCTACGATCTTGCAAATAACGACCTTTAAGTTGTAACTGTTCACACGATAAGTAATTGGAGTTGAAAATCTATACTTTTTGAAGCCGTAAACAAAGTTGGCAAAAAAACAGTTTTATCTATTTTATGAGAATGGAAAACATTTGTCATGGCAGTAAAGAGCCTAGTATATCTATACTTTCTTGTTCATAGGTTCAGTGAGAAGAAACACATTAGATTACACCAGATTAATGGTAATGGAATTACAACATTTTGCTATCTAAATCGCTTATTCTCTTCAAATGTCTTCTAAAATGACGACATTTTTCAGGTGAAATATGAGTGGTGAAGTCACGAGTCATTGGTTTTTTTGAAAATCAGTTCGATCTCCTGACTCAACTCTCTTGTAAGATTATCAGCACGATCGTCATGTCCGCCAGCAAATGTGTAAACTCTGTATGCAAACTGAAATGCCCTCCACAGCATTTTACCACAACCTACACTCTTATTCTTCATGCTCGGCTTTGCCTCTCTTGATTCTGCACTAGTATGTGATGCAATCTTTGCTTCTCTCTTTTCCTGTGAGTTTGAACCGAGAGACTCCTGTTAAAAGGGTTCCAAAACAGTGATCATAATGTTTGCAAAATGTATTGATCTTACGGTTAGACCTACCCTCAATGCTAGTTCCATGCAGCCTGAAGAGATATCAACCATTAACTCCTTAATCTTAACAAGGATATTGAAGTCGAAGTGGATGTTATGTTGCTTGAACTTCATCTCCTCTTCTGCTTTGATCTGGTCTAGACTTTCAATCTCTCGTCTGATCTGTTTTTTTATCATTCTCTTCAGATCAAATTCAAGCTGCCTGGAATACGCAAAGAACCAAAACAAAAAGGCGAAAAGAAACTAGAAAACTCAATAATCTTATGACTTGCCTTTGTAAAGAAACGTTCAGTCTTGTCGAAAACTTGGTTCGCTGGAGACTCAATCTTCCAGTTCTTCAGCTCTTTGATCATACCCTGCAGCTTCGAGTACAATGCAGCAGCCATTCTTATCACTTCGAGTTTATTATGCGGGAACCCTTCACATCTCGCTAGAACCTAATAACCAAGTCCAAACATTTTTGTGATCACAAAATCAAGAACATAATGAAGAAATTTTGTGACATCAATCACTTATGTAGTTGTCACTGACCTGTGATTC
This sequence comes from Cardamine occulta, assembly GCA_028015245.1. Classification (NCBI taxonomy): domain Eukaryota; kingdom Viridiplantae; phylum Streptophyta; class Magnoliopsida; order Brassicales; family Brassicaceae; genus Cardamine; species Cardamine occulta. Next base: position 4,065,162 of record CM051363.1, read on the forward strand.
ATCTTCTAGTTTCTCAAGAACTGATTCAACACGATGGTGAAACTTCTGAAGCTCGATAATGTCTTTATTCTTGAACTTGGTAATCTCTGTCTTGAGCTCATTGATTGAATTCATATATATTCGAACATCTTCTTCTATCTTCTGAAAATAAGGAGACCTGTGTAGACATAAAACATAAAGCAAGTATGAGTTTTTTTTTTGACGATTTTGTTGTTTATTATGTGAAATGTGATTTTACTTCTTTGTTATCTCAGCAAGAGCATCAGCCATTCCTTGCTTTCCACTGGCTGGAGCACTTCCAGTCCCGCCTTTGTGTCCTCCGCCGGTGCCACGAGATCTTGGTTCTGGATTCTTCCCTTCTAGTATCGCCTTGAGGGCTCTATAGACGGCCCCTATTTGGTTTGATCTCTTCAGTTTACTAGTTGCTTTCTTGACTATCAAGCTTTCTCTTGCGCCTGGTGGAGGTGGTGGTGGAGCACCCGGTCCTTTTCCACCAGCCATTGGAAACGGCGGTGGATGCATTTTTGCTGCAGGCCCTGGAGGTGGAGGCAAAGCAGCCATCGGAAGTGGCGGTGCTGGCAGTTGTGCTGCAGCTCCTGGAGGTGGAGGTGGAGGTAGAGCAGCCATTGGAAGTGACGGTTGCGGCCGTACTGCTGCATTCCCTGGTGGTTGAGAAAGCGGAGCCAAAGATATCGGAACAGTTTTAGATTTCTCCAAAACCTTTGAGCAACTTTTATCATCAATCTGATTCTTAACACTATCTTGTTCCTCAAGAATAGCTTCTTTTGCTTTCTCCTTCTCAATCTTCTCTGTTTCACTCTTCTTCTCTTTAACACTCTCATCAGCATCACCATTGTTATTGCTCTGAGCTTCTTTCTGGCACGTATTGTGGATAGCGAGTCTCTTGACATCAATAGGACTCAGCTTAACAAGCGTTTGCAGTCTAACATTTCTAGGGAGATTTGAAACAGAGATTGCAAAATCTCCAACTTTACTCGGTGATTTCAGCACTGTTCTTGGCGTGATCGGTTGCTTCACCAATGATTCAGATCGGTGGCTCGATGTTTTACTCCGCGGACTAACCTTTTTATCCATTTCATCATTCTTGATCTCTGTCACATTAAGCCTCTCATTCAACCCCTTAATTAGTCCATCTAGTGCAGCTAACACCTTTTCCACTGTAACAACCATTTATAAAGATTGCGTTACAATAGTGTAAGTTAAAGTCTAGCTGTTGTGATAAATTATTAATCATAAAACAAGACTTCGGAATTTTTATTACCAAGTCGATCAGACAGATTCTTCCTAGTGCTACTGTTCTTATACTTGGATCTGATGATCCATTCATGGTCATCGATCCATGAATCTCCAATTGATTTCAAAGCGTTGTAGAAATGGTCAAGCACCTATTGTAATCAGATCAAAAGAATATATAAAAATCACAATTTGGTCAAAGCTTTAACTTCACTCAGTCACAAAGTCAATTTTGGTTATGAGATGATGATTTTGCACAAACCTCATCGGCTTCAGCACGTCTTATATCGAGGAGTTGCGAGCTCTCAACGATCTTAGGACAAACCTTGTGGAGATCTTTCATCGTACGAATCACCATCTACCAATAACCACACAAAAAAACAACAAAACGACAAATCAATCATATGATAAACACAAATCAAGTTGTACCTTTCATCAAAGGAATCGATTTTCACTGGATTTTACCTATTTGACCACTGCAAAAAAAAATTAATTGCTACTATATGTATAGCTCTTCTTCACATTCTTTATTCATTATGTAAGTGTACATGTTTTGATTTCGTTTATAAAAAAATCAGATTTCACCCAAAAGAAAAAAAAATCTCATGATTGATTAGTCTGCGGCTTGTGGGTTTAGGTTAGGTCAAAAAGACACGATTATCTCTGAAAAAGGAAAATAAAATATACACGTACATTGGTTATTGAAAGACAACCGGTAAGAAGAGGAAGATCAATGATGGTTCTAAAAGTGATGATCTTCCTTCGAAGCTCCACCATGAGGATGAAATTTCTTGTCCATTTGCTTGAGTCACTGCTCGAACTCGAGATCTTTGTTACTTCTCTATGAGCATTCTTGATCACTTCAGCCGACGAAGCAACACTTCTTGACGTTTTCTGGCTCACGAATGGAGATCTAGACGTCTTGTTGGATGATGATGGAGAAGACGAATAAGATTTAACATCTTGCTTGGTCTTACTACATCTAAGTGATGCTTGCCAATTTACAGGCTGTAAACAAAGTTCATAACAACGACAAAAAATTAAGAAACTAATATTAACAAATCACGTTTTCATAACAAAACAAGACAATAAACTGCTTTACCTCAACGTTACAATTTTTCACACTCATCTACGGAGAAAACGAGAGAACGAAGTGTTGATAATATTTGTTGTGTTGTAATGATTACAAAGAATTTAATTAGGGAGTGTAGCAAACATGTGAAGCTTAGAGTGTTGTTTATTAACGCTAACGCTCCACTTATATTGAACCTTATCACTTTTCTAATTGCGCCACGTGGCATTTAGGATAGATTTTTTCCATTACAAGCAGAAATGGAAAATTTTATTTATTTTCTCTGAAAAATCCTACAAGTAGAAGATTTGAATTGAGTTTTAGGAAAATAGGTAAAAAAAGAGGAACTCTATAAAAGACAACTAAAACCCAATTTCTTTATTTTATTTTTAAATTTTAAATTTGAAATATAAAATTATGATTTTGAACGTTATAGAGCTGATAACTAGCCTGGTGCATGAGGGATCATCGACACGATCGTGTGCACATTCGTTGGTTTGGCACGAAAACCTAATTTCCCCCACTTTCTTTCATCTTAAATTTCTTTTTCTTTTTTGACAATTTGTCTAGATTTCTTTTATCTAGAGTCTTTTTTTCATTGAAAAATGTTTGTATTATTTTACTAAAAAAAGATTTTTCCGAATAAATTTTACATTATTGCAAGTTTATTTCTGCCACGTGTTTGTTGAATAAACTGAAACAAAAAGGCGACAATATGGAAAAATCAAAACAAACATGTGGTAGAAGTAAACTTGCACTCCGTACATGCATTATGCATTATGTTAAATATTTTTTTTATACTTATATTAGCAATATGTATTAACTATTTTGTTTGACTTGAAATCAAAGTTTGTTAACAACTAAAAATAAATAATGGAATAAAGACAAACAGAAAAAATAACAACTTTTTTTTATTGAATATAAATTATTAATTTGATGGTCAAACCGTTCAAATTTTTATCATGGAATTATTTATTAAATATATATAGGATTCTAGTCAAACTCCGAATTAATTTTTTGGATAGAAAATTGAGTATTTTTACCATTTAATACCGTCAATTATGACTAAAATAGAAAAACTCTAATCCTGATTTTCCAATCCATAATAAAGCTTTTAACTATGGAAGCATCATAATTAGTTCATGTAAACTAATGAATTATAGACTTATAGTTTGACTCTATCTTAATCATTGTTGACCACTATATTTGCTTTAGATGGAAAACATTAGGTGGAGTTTTTAGAAAGAGATATTAGTTTGAGTTTTGGTTCAATATATAATATATATATATATATAGCTATAAAAATAGGTAAAATATTAGATAAGATGTTTTTTTTTTTACTATTATGATATTTTTTTGCTGTCAACAATTACAATTTAATTATATGCCATCAACTAGATTTGAAATGTAGGGCCTCATGAAAATTTGAAAATAAAGAGCACTCTACTAGACTACAACAACTACTGACCTAGATATGTTAGAGATAAGTCTTATGAAATCTCGAAGAAAAGAAATGGGATTTTAATAATGTTGATACAAAGTAAATATGGTTGTATGGAAACATTTACAAGAAATAGAATAATATCAAGGTGCATGCTCGTTCTATTCTTAGCCAAAAGAGAGAGACATCATGTACCATACATGATATACATCTATACATGTATATACATGTACCATACAATGTACAAGTATATGTGTGTAAAAATGTATATGGTTTTGATTTTGACCAACGGTGGCAACTCTGGTTTTATGATTTAATAATAACTATGGTTTTATGATTTAAGTAGCAAAATTCTACGGTTACCACTTACCATTACCAATGATAAAATAAAAAAAAATAGTGGTGCGCCAAAAAAAATCTCCGTGTAAAGATGTCTAATGGGCCAGCCCGTATCAATTTGGTCCAGCCCGAAGCCGTGTACTTAATACTCTTTTTCGCCGGACCGCATGCCCTTGTAAATAAAAGTTTCGCATATTCATATGCTGCCTTCTAAATTGGTAGATTATTCCAAGCAATAGATCTTTTGCAGTATAAAGTTTTACTTTCGAAATTAGCTACTTTTCTCTATTCGATGTTCTAGTCACTCTTTTTTTTTTCTTGTGCCAAAACACTCTACTTTGTGATGTTGCACAAAACAAAACAAAACAAAACAAAAAAAAACTTTTCGAATTGTTTAATTTTCATTTGAACATAATCTTAAAGTTGGAAGTTATCCTTTGATCATTATGATCATCACATAGTCGCATACAACTTCTCTCTTACAAGTTACAATCATTTCTTCCTTCTATGCCGTGTCTGATAAGTTAACAAAACAAAACCCAAAATCTTCCAAAAAAAAAAAGACTCATAATTAGATTACTAAATCATCTTTTTAATCACTGACTTGCTTCTCTAACGCGAAGGCGGAGGTGGAACTCCGTTGAGAAACGCCGAGAAAAAGGCGAGAGAGCTACTTGGTTTGAAGCAAGGTACTGCATGTCCAGCTCCTCTGAACGTAGCAAAAGTTAGACCTTCGTATTCTTGAAACCACCCACTTACCTGTTGTAAGTATCATTATACTCAAATAAAAAAAAACACTTAACCGGTCTAATCATACTCAAATTAAGAATATAATAACCGGTTAATTAGATCCATAGGTACCTGTTTCTCATGGTACCATGGCCTCCAAGCTGTTTTGATGGGTAATTCGAGTGCGCTTAAGCTATACCTAGTCGCGAGTACTGGAACTCTTCCGTCTGTGTCACCACTGAGCCATCAAAAAAGGAACCAAAAACCAACGGCTTAGAAAATTTGGAGAATAATAATAAAAATATTCAAATTGTTAAATATTTGACCAATCAAAGTCGAAGAAGCTAAAGTGTATAGTGGTTACTTTTTTAGGAAGCAACCGAAGTGTATACTCTCTTTTATAGTTTCAACGATCGAATACGTTTTCTGAATTTAGTTGGTTTTCACATTAACCTAATTATTTACCTGTAAACCCAAATTCTCAATCCACCGGCGATGAGTTTCTCGTATATAGGCAAAACTGACGGCTTTGAACCGGTCCAATTATTAAAGATCTCCATGCTGAAATCTCAAAGTACCAAAAAATATTCAGACTAGTTCCTTCATATATTATTATACACACACCAAAAAAAAAAACTAAGAATATTGGGGAGCTAGAGTACTTGCAAATGCTCCAGTTCTTGAGATTAACTCCATCACTGGCATGAAGAGACTTCTGAACATCTGCCCTGTTGTAAAATATTCTCGCGTAATCATCTAAGCATGGATCATATCCACCCATGAGCCTCGGCGGCATCTAAAAGACAAAGCACTCGTTAGCTTTCAAAGACACGTAATAACTAATGTTTAGGTCATACATAAATAATGCGTACCCTCTTGGAGCTTAAGCGAGAATTAGTTTTGAACTGAGCTGAATACAAGTAAGAAGCTCTTGCAGAATCTCCGATGCAAACTGAGGTATAGATGCTATAGATATCGATCTCGTGGTACTGCTTGAGAACTTCTGCTACGGCCTCATTGCACTCATCGTTGCTCCAAGTATTGTCGCTGCTGAAATTGCACGTCCTGGTTATGATCCTATGCGTCTCATCCGATATCACTGCGTGGCTCCATGCATAATCCACCCAACCTCTCCAATCTTCTGCATCTGACGTCTCAGGATTCCCCAACTATATATATCGCCAGGAAAACAAAATATGAGAAATTTATACAAGACTTAAAAGAACCATGCAAATATTATAGTAGATGTGTGATACTAAAAAACTACATTCACTTGGTTTATTTTGTATGATATTTTTGGGTTAAAGATGAGAAATTTACACGTACCAAAATACCCTTAAGATTGATGTGAAGCGAGAGCGACGAACCATTCTTTTTGTTATTGTTATCGTACACCACCTCTGCCAGCTCGGGTACATATTTTCCTGTAAATATATTTACATTCACACAAAAGTAAAATCGTTAGTGAAAACCGATAAAAATGCATTAGCACAGCAAGTGAAAAAAATATCAGTCTGTAGATATAATAATACTAAATCCATTTTTTCCCGATTCATCCAAATGATATATTAATAATTAGTAATTTACCTGCATAACTTTCACCCGCGATATAGAACGCACTTTCTTTGTATTCGGGGAATTTATTGAGCCAATTGCAAAGAAAAGTGTACGAGTCTCTTGCTGATCGTAGGAAAAATTAAAGAAAGAAAGAAAGAGAATGAAGCATATAACTATGTTTATGAAGTACGTACGTACTATAAGGACAAAGACCATAGACAATACTATATGTTATGTAATATAATAATAATGGACCTACGTACCTGTAAAGTCATCGCCAAGTTTTTGATAATCGCTACTTGTGTTTGAATACGAAAAGCCAACACCGACTGGAGATTCTAAAAACAGCATGTTGGCCTCTGCATCAGCAAATCAACCTTTTCCATTATTTATATGTCATTTTCATTTACATATAAATCTTATGATGCTAAGAAAATCATATATAAAACAAACAACGTTACCTTTATTCCATGCGTATGGATTAAAGTTAAGTCCGTTTCCGTTGGTGTCCACGAGAAAAGGACCAATTTCTTGTGTTGCCCCATATCCCACAGAAGAACAACCTGGACCTATATATATATACACAATATATATGATTAAATGCTAAATGTGTTAATCTCCCATGAGACAGCATAGAAATATAGCGAAACGGATAAATATGCATAATCATGATCCTGCAAATTAATATGTTTCTGATAAAGAAATACGTATCGTGTTATCAGTCCACTATTTGCACCTGTGTCAATCAAAATGACAAGACGAGAATATATAATAGTTACTGATGCATGCACGAATAAATCAAAAGATTAGGTTACCTCCATTAAGCCAAAGAACTAAAGGTTTCTCCTTGGGGAGATCCATGGCCTCAAAGAACCAATAAAACATAGCTCTTCCGTTGGATTCATCGACAGAGACATAGCCGGCATAATGTCTGAAATTCACATCAGGTTGTCCAGGTAAATCTGTCACTAGATCTTGCTCGTTTGCCAACAAGCTCCTATGTTTCGGACTATCAAACCGGTGTTGTCTAGTACACAAACCCACCGGGACTAGTATTAAAAGAGTGGTAAAACACAAAGAAATTAATATATTAGATATGTTCTTGGTGTGATAATCCATTTGAGGCATCAGTTGTGAAGAATATCAAGGAATGGTAATAAGATGATAGGAATGATCTAATACTCGGATGGCTTATTTATAAGCTAAGATCATGTGATTTTTTTCCGCCTTTTGTTTCATTTTTTTATTTATTAAAAGTTTATTTAAGTGGATATGGAAGAATAGTCCTATGTGGCAATTGGTGGCTTTAATTTTTTCAGCTGGTCGAATAATTCCATCTTAAAAACTAAGATTTATAGGGGACAAATTCGAGAGAATTCGGATACTTGACTAATATAGAGTGGATGAAGCACTTTCTATTTGATGGGTTTGAACCACGTCATGGCCAAAAGTAATATAAATGTAATTAATATATTATCTTATTTAACCTAAGAAAATAGGCGGATTAATCGACCCCACAATAGCGTTAGCTTAACTAGTGAAGAAATTGGATATATATATATATATATATATGCTTGGAAAGTTGGAATTAATGTTGACCTAGAAGTAAGAAGATAGTTAATAAAACAAGTAACTACCAATACGTATAATTCATAAGTCAAAGTAGTGGATATATATTTTGCTATACCCAACCAGTTTAGCATATTGATATGTTTACTGGCGGATTTTTTAATCGGTGAAGAACTCTTTTCCTGAGTTTGATGCGTGACAGGTCTCTCTATGATTTGCTTCTGTAAATTCATGTAGCTGGATGTGGAAATGACTTTTGAAGTTAAGGAACCGAGCAATCACCTTCCTAAAATGTCGTTTAAGAGAGGGCCTCTCGGTTACTTATAATGGTTAGTACTACTTGTTATGCACATGGTGTCTTTCATAATGTATCGCCCCACTATGACCGAAGTCAAATATGTAGGTACTTAGTGTAAGGATGTAGGTTTTTAATAAGTCCACATTTATTAGGATTCTAAGCAACAAGGCGTCTTTTTGTTAAAAAACCTGTATATGAATTGTTTAAAACTATATGTGAATAATAAATAGGAACAAAGATTATAAAAGATCAAGTTTTACGAACCATTACACTATTATCAAAATTTACGAAACTAACGAATAACTTCTCACAACTATATATCGCTAGCGAATTTTATCCCAAAAAAAAAAACAATAGCTAACGTCATAGACTCGTAGGTTATATATGATCGGATATTCCTAAGAAAAAGATGATTTATTTCATTAAAACAAAAAAAAAGACATGTCACGTTGCAACATTGACTGTTGAGTGTTGAGAGAAAGGCAAATGGAGTATATATTCCAAATTGATGGTGCTCTTTAATTTGAATTTTATAGAGATTTTTCTATATATATAAAGGGTTAGATAAATTCACAGGAACCTCATCATTAGCAAAGTAGAAAAAATGTAGTTCTGTGGCGAACCTTATGCGTTGGATTCTTGAATTCAGTTCGATGTACTTATCGTTTTAAGATGGTTAATTAACTAAATGGTGAAGATCTAAATCGTCTAGAAAATAAATTAAATATTGGCTTTTTTTTGGTCACCACTCACCATGCACTAAAGTAATCTAAGAACTTTAGCACAATATGCCACTACACATGGAATAAATTAAAGAAATGCATAAATGATCAGTGGTTTGTTCATGTTGGTCAAAACTAGAATGGATGTTTAATCGATTTATACACTTGACCGTTAATTATAAAGTTCATTTGATAATCGTAAATCGATAGTTGTACGTAGGTCTCGGCAATGGTATATAAATACACATGTTTAGAAGATTAGAGAAACAGAAAAGTGTTTAATTTTGTTAAATGGTAATGACATGGACTCCAACTTGCTTTGATGAGGAATGAGAGGGAAATCATGTCCGGATTATATATGTTACGTTTCATAATGGATATACATATTCTTTTGCAATTACTTGTTCTTTTTTTTTTTTTTTTTTTTTGTCTTTTTGTTGGGAAGGTAATGTCTATATGTATTTAAAAGTGTTAATTAGTAGAAGAATGAGACATAGCTTAAGAATTACATGCTCAATGAACATTAATTTATTTGTGTACATGTCAAGAAACAGTTCAAGGATTGCTTTCTGGCTGTCTGTTAGCATATGCGAATAGAGCATTTGCAAAAAAAACTTTTAAATCTGTAGCTTTATTTCTAAAAAAAAAATCGCTATATCGAAATTATCTTAACAACTCATATATTTATATATTCATTCTTGATTTTCTTACTAAAATATATTATTAAAAATATAAGATATTATTCCATTATCACAGTTTTTTTAACAAAATAGCACGCAAACAAATCTATGAAGATTTATATTTTATTCATGCAATTTCGTTGGCTAATTAAATCTTTAGTCAATCTCTTTTTTTTTTTGTTTATGTTTGCATAATGTCTAAGTTCTAAAGCACATAACTTTACTATTTTTGCTAACCGAAATTACCGATATTATTGCAAACTTCACATTGTCAGCAAACTCCATAAATATTATTTTGATATGGAACGTCTCAGTTAATATATATATGGTTGAATAATCTTAAATTATAATTACTCTGATAACCTTTCCTACTTGGATCCCTTGAATTGGTGAATGGCCACTAGCTTGGGACTTATAGGTTATACTGTATATATATACTACTATAATAGGAGCTAATGATTTATCTAATCACCTTCAAATAGGGTGTATATTGCTATTTTAATATATGTTTTCTACGTAATTAACATGTTTTTATATTTGTAAACGCAAATCGAAGATTAGAAAAATGATAGTTTGTGTTCAATATGGGGACCTCTTAGCTGCTAGACCATCTCCATAACTCCATATTAACTAGCCAATGGACGTCCACTTATATGATTCTCAGAACTATATATGGGTACCCACTTAACTAGTATGAATATTCTTTAGTTGTGTGCAATTGTAATAACCTTATTGGCCAATAGAATGTGGAGAAATGTTTCTAGAAAATATATGAATCGGTCAATGTGTTCTTAATATTATCTAGGACAAAGGCAAATAATAAGACACGCGTTGGGATCCAATTGATGGATCAGTATTTGATAAGGAAAAAGTGACGAAAACAATTAGGGAATTAATTTTTAACCATCCAATTTGTGATTCTATAACCAAGTTTCCTATTAGATGATGACTTAAAACACTACCATTAGGTCTCGTTGTTAACTAACTTAAGAGATAGTATATGTTTTGTAAATCAATAGGCATCGCCTAAGTAAGATTGATTGATTCTTATAGGGTGACTTCGTAGAGAAACCGTAAAAGTGTGCTTTAGACATAATTTTTGTTTTTGTTAGGTAGGATCATGTACATATCTTTGAATTTAAGATCGATTTTTGTTGACTTTTTAAAGTACTAAATAAATAGTTTCCTTATCGATTATTTTTTTATTTAATGTATTGTTCATTTTTTATCGTTGGGTTCAGATAAACTTATTACTTGCTTGTACATGACCAATGAATTTTATGTTTAATGATTCATATAGTTAACTCTGACCATAAATAACAAGTAAAAAAACTCTACTACTAGAGAGTTTGGGCTCGCGATCTGATACTCCTCTTATAAAAATCAAACTCACCTAATAAAATTATTGATGTTGTCATGTTAAACACACAAGTTTATCCATATATATTCCTTATATCGAAGATTACGAATGCTAATATTGTATATTAACAATGCGCACTAAAAGAGAGAGAGAGAGAAGATGAAATGTTGGATCGTCACTATTAAAGATAGAAGGTATAGGTTCCAACTTTTTCAATGAGTACTTAAGGATTATATGAGCATATGGAATCTAAACACAGTACTGCTAGTCACTAGAGACATGCCCTATACGAGAGTTGTAATCGTCATCAACTGGACCCATCTATAAATTATAAGGTTTTATGCTACATTCCTTAGCCATTTATATGACACAAACCAGATTTATTACATTCTTCCTCGATTATTCGTATTCTCTTTCTCCTCATCATAGTTATACTGTTATGTTTCTTAGGTGTCAATTAGAGTCGAATGCTAGAAAAACTGTTTAGCGACAAGATTGTTTTTTTTTCTTGGGTACGAAAAAAAATATTAATTTTTGGATTATATTTACATGATTTTAGATTTTTTTTTGTTTCAGACATTTCTATTATTTTTTCAACACATTCCGATCAAAAATGTGATCTCCATGCAGAACATGTATTTTTTTTTTTAATTTTAGAAAAGAGAGATATTAACATAACACGTATTGAGAGATAACTTTGCTTTGCACGATGATAAAATGACTTGTCATGTAACAATACCATTGGATGGGACATAGTGATTAGTCGAATTCCAACTTCACTAGAATGGTCAAAGTATAGCTAAAATCTCACTTTTTACCAGTGATTCTTATCCATCCAAAGATTGATTGCAAGTTCATTTGAAGGCTTTTTGACTATATCCACTCTAGCTCCCACAAACAAACACGAGATTTTACAGGTTATGGATTCTTTATTAGTCACGACTACTTTCATTTGAAATATAATATTTTTTTAGATATTTGACAAGGAAAAAAAGTATTAAAAATTTCTTTAACAATGAAACTAAAAATAAATTAACAAATGAAGCTTAAAAAAATTTATCATATACCTATTATTTAGCAAAAATATTCTTAGTTTTAAGGATTTCCCAAAAAATATGTTTGTGTCTCGGTCGATTTGGTTTCAACTAGATTTGTTTAGATACATAAATAATACTATTCGTATCAAACCTCATTCAAAATTTTAGATTATTTTTTGGTACGATGTAGTTCGGTTGAACCGAATTACACATTCTAAGCGTAATGGCCAGTGCGCACTACGAAGAGACAATCCTTGAGAGAGATTCAAGATTCAAATCATTTCATTACAAAAAAAAAATTAAAATAATAATCATTATTAATCGTCTCTTCTATGAAATGTTTACCAAAAGCTTCTCGTGTGTGAGTCATGAATTCCATGTGGCGAAACTCGATTGGATACTTGTGATCGACAAGAATTGGAGAGATCAAGAAATCAAATCAATCTTAGTTGACCATGTATATATTTTCATCGTGAATAATGAATTTTCGCAAAATTATTATTCAGTAACATACATAACCGGATATATTAGATTGATTTGATTAGATCCTAATTGATAAGAAATCAAACAGAACCCAATAGTCAAATAACAAACTTAGTTAAAATGAGGTTCATCTTTTATACCTGAAAAAAATAAATCGAATATGAACTGAATGGAAATTTCAAAAAATTAAACCAAACTAAACTTTTTTTTTTGTATAGTAAAACACTTTTATACGCCCCAAAACCGAAGAGAATTATTTCAAATGAAATATCACAGTTAGACCCTCCTTGTATAAGCAGCTTATTTGGAGTCCGGAGACCATGTATTTTCCAAACCAACTTAACGAACAAAGCTAGATGTTTTTTTTAATAAATATTTGTGTGTGATATTCGTCTGTTAATTTGAAACCCACATGGCTAGGTTCCACGTTCTTACTATTCGAACTCAAATCTTTCAGACAAGTAATTTATTCGAGTGTACTTTTACGGAAAACTTTTGTCGGAATACTGCCGTCAATAGAATTTAGTAGATGCTCAACAACCCGTATAATGAGTTCTTATTTAACCCAAAAAAAAAATGTACCAGACTATACAAACTTAGTTTAGGTTTGTTATTCTAAGCCCAAACAAATCTGATCCAATAAAAATTGAACTAACCGAGTCCCCAAATTATTTACAACGTCTTAAGAGAAGAACAATCAAATATGCCTTAGATATCTTTTTGATTTTGTAAATTATACTTAAGGATATTCAAGAAAAATCTTTCAAGGCCAAAAATATATCAAAAGTCTATAACTTTGACTTTTCCAAACGCAAACGCAAACGCATAATGAACAAAACCTCAAAGCCACTCCATCAGAACCACAGCACATAAAAAAAATCTCAGGAAAAACCAATATCTGCATCAATGTCTGATCAACAGCTTGCAACAGAGATCAATTTCTGGGGAGAGACTTCAGAGGAAGACTACTTCAATCTCAAAGGCATCATTGGCTCTAAATCTTTCTTCACTTCCCCTCGAGGTCTCAACCTCTTCACTCGTTCATGGCTTCCCTCTTCCTCCTCTCCGCCACGTGGTCTCATCTTCATGGTCCATGGCTATGGCAATGACATCAGCTGGACTTTTCAATCCACTCCCATCTTCCTTGCTCAGATGGGTTTCGCCTGCTTTGCTCTTGACATTGAAGGCCATGGCCGATCTGATGGTGTCCGTGCCTATGTTCCTTCTGTAGATCTCGTCGTCGATGACATCATCTCTTTCTTCAATTCCATTAAGCAAAACCCTAAATTTCAAGGCTTACCTCGGTTTCTCTTCGGAGAATCAATGGGCGGCGCGATTTGTCTTCTGATTCATTTCGCCGATCCGTTAGGATTCGACGGAGCAATTCTAGTTGCGCCTATGTGTAAAATCTCAGACAAGGTGAGACCTAAATGGCCGATTGATCAGTTTCTGATTATGATCTCAAGATTCTTGCCGACTTGGGCTATTGTTCCGACAGAGGATCTGTTGGAGAAATCAATCAAAGTGGAGGAGAAGAAACCAATTGCGAAGAGGAATCCGATGAGGTATAATGAGAAACCAAGGTTAGGGAAAGAAAAGGGTACTTAGGGGATTACTTAGGGAAGAAGCTAAAAGATGTAAACATTCCCTTCATTGTGTTGCACGGAAGTGTAGATGCTGTAACTGATCCTGAGGTGAGCAGAGAACTGTACCAACATGCCAAGAGCAAAGACAAGACATTGAAGATCTATGAAGGGATGATGCATTCAATGTTGTTCGGTGAACCAGACGAAAACATTGAGATTGTTCGTAAGGATATTGTTAGTTGGTTGAATGATAGATGTGGTGGAGACAAAACCAAATCACAGGTTTGAATTCATTATCTGTTTGATTCTCTCATTATTGCTGTAATGTTTGTATAGTCATATTTTATCATGAAACGGTAAGTGAGACTAGAAATTTATATACAGATCAATCAAATTGTTTTTTCTTGATAATGTTCTATTTCATTCTATATACAAAGCAAAGCTAGTCCTCTTTTTAGTTCCTTCTTTGCACTAACCTGTAGTTAGTTCCGGAAAAACCTATTATATGTACCTGAGATTGTCAGAAGAGCTTTGATTGAATTGAGCTCTCATGTATCCGCCATGAACAGATAGTTCAAATCCTCCACAGAGAGATGCGATTGGCGACTACCCTTTTCATCTTCTCCAAATGCAGAAGCCACCATCATTCTCTTCTTTTGCTGTGCACTTTAATGTTTGTGAGAAACTTATCTAATAGGACCTATAATGGAAAATTATAAAAACATTGCAGAAATAATGACAGACCTGAAGGGCCAATATGCGATCTTCAACTGTATCTTTTACTGTGAATCTCACCACTCTTACTGGTCGTGTCTGTCCAATACGGTGGGCTCTGTCAATTGCTTGATCTTCAGTAGTCGGGTTCCACCATAAGTCCAGCATTAGCACATGGCAAGCTGCCACCATGTTTAGCCCAAGACTAGCAGCTTTGAGAGACATTATCATTACCGTAACCTAAAATAACAGTAAGAAAACCAATCATCATGTGGTAAATTAATGGACTCAGACAAAAAAGATGATCTTGAGCTGCATACCTCAGGGAGATTATTAAAATCTTGTACTGCTGCATCTCGAGCTGCTACCGTCATTTTCCCATCAAACCTTCTATACTGAATACAAGAACTCTTGAGACAAGTTTCAAGCAGGTCTAGCATCTTCGTCCATTGGGAGAACACAATGGCTTTTTCTCCAACTACCTTAACCAGACTATCTTCGCAACTCTTCACTGGAGTTGCAGGTAAACTGGATGACTTGTCAAGCTGCTGATTATTCTCTCCATTATGAGAGGTCTGGTTCAAATCATCCATTACTGTAGCCGGACTATGTGGTCTGCTCAATGATTGCAAGATATCTAGAGCAGCCTTGATTTTGGATGAACCACCTGGAAAATTTTCGAGACAAGGCTCCCCAGTCGCAACAGGATCTGAAGTGGTATGATCACATGGAGCATCAAGTTTATCCAAGCCAAGCTTAGCATTTTCCAGTGTCACTTTGGAAAATAATGATGAAACTTCAAGTCCCTCTTTGCAGTATGACAGAGGGCATTGATTATTATCGCGAGCAAGGCATTCGCAAATGCACTTGTTACAGAAAACGTGACCACAGACTGAAACAACAGCATCAACAGGTGCACCCTGTAGGTGAAGAAGGGACACAGAATAAGAAACTCATGGTAAACATAAGAGAGTTTGACATCTAAATGCGACAGATAACAACCCAATAATCCAAAGCTGTGCCTTGGAATTTGAAGGATTATTCAGAGTAGAGAATCTTACATTGCAGATACCACACATTGGCAATGGAGTTTCTAAGCGATACAAAAGAAATGTTTGCTTCTCATATGAAAGCTTCTTAGCCAATTCAACTGAGGATGTCCATGAGGAACTGGATACGAGAAGAGGGTGACCACAAGCTTGGCGAAGACGCAACAGCATCAATAAAATATTTACATAATTTTGCTTCACCGTTCCAGCTTCTGCATATTCCTGACAATGCAATGGTGTATCATTATAAGAATATTTATAAACGAAGAATTAGCATTTCACTTCATAAAACAATGCGTCCATAGTCATACCTTGAATTGATCACGCGAATTACACTCTAATTTTGAGTAGAAGTCACGTTCTTCCTTGCTGAAGTCAACTTTCCTCAACTCAATGGACTTTGGAGGTAAAGAGATTACCGGTTTTCCATCAATAAGTGTATCTAAATGATTTTACTAGTTAAAATCCATAGAAAACCTTGATAAGCATATAAGAAATTTAGCTTCATAGCAGAAGACTGACCTTTAGTCCGTCTAAGCATTATTGTTTTCAGGATAGCCTGCAAATCTTGATATCCTTTCACCGGATTCATATCGATAGGGTTCTTAATCGTGTCACAAAACGACGGGTAGCTAGAGTAAGGATAATAGTTGAGGAATCTGAAGTAGCTGTAGAGGTCATCAATTGAATTTTGGATAGGAGTGCCAGACAAACACCATCTGTGCTTAGCGTTAAGGCCCCAACAAGCCCCTGCAACTTGGGTTTTGTGATTCTTAATGCTCTGAGCTTCATCTAGAACAACTCTAAACCAAAAAACTTTAGTGAGAGGGCCGGAGAGAGACACAGCAGATTCACAATCCATATGTTTCCTCTTCTTTGTGCGCTTTGTTTGAGAATTTGGCAGATCTTTTATGTTTGAGCCAAAACCAGCAGATTCAACTCCAACATCATGTACGCCACCCTTCTTCTCATTATCTTTATCAACAAGAGGCTGTTTTGGGACTTCCATACTCACAAGAGCATATGTGGTAATGACAACATCATATTTAGCTAACTCGTGAGGATCCTTTGTTCTGTTGCTACCATGGAATACCAGAACAGAGAGATTTGCTTCAAGAGTAACCTTCTTGCGTAATTCATCAGCCCATTGTCTCATTAGACTAGTGGGACAGACAATAAGAGTTCCGCCAGCTGGCCTTCCCTTCATCTTACATAAACTATCTTCGCCGACATTGTTTTCATTGAAAACCACTTGAGAGTGATCAAATTGATCGCTTCCTCCATTCTTTGAATCTTCTTCACGTGGTAGGGGAGGTGTAGACCGTTCTGTCAGTATAAGCGCTATTGTGGAAATCGTTTTTCCAAGTCCCTGCAGAAAATAATTAAGCAAGAAAAATTCATAAAATATATATTTGTTGTGTTGAGTGTATAGTAACTGATCACATGAGATAGATTACAACAGTAAAAATTAACCTGATCATCAGCAAGAATCCCCCCGAAACAGGGGTTACCACTTGTCTCCTTTTGGGACATCCATGCCAATGCAATTCTCTGTTCATGTGTAACTTATGGTCAATTTCGATCCACAGTAAATATTCAAACCAAAAAAACCATATCAATTGAAGAAAAGTTCCACCATTTTAGGCAAAAATCATCTTACTTAAGCAAACAGAAGTGTGCTCTAAGAATATATAAACAAAAGGTGAAGTTCTACAGCTTGTCTTTTAAACATCTACAAGGAATACTACCACTTTTTAAAAAACAAACCTGATGTCTTAGAAGCGAGACTGCCATGACACCGTCAGGAGGACTTGCTTCAGCACTAGGCTGAGAATGATCCTGCTATTTCAAACAATGTCGTTAGACCTAATGAAACTGAATCAAATCAAGAGAATGGAAAATATGGGACAAGTCACAAGACTCATTAAATGCAATTTGGCACTATATCACACATGCATCCAACATCAGAAGACATATGACCAACATTTAGTCCCTCATATAACGTTCTTAAATAAATACCTCCTGCATAGAACTCAAGAACAAATTTTGCAGAACTACAAATATGCATCCTCGTATCAAGAAAAAATCATGAAGAGAGTAAATACGTGTGTCTGGGAGAGGTGGTATAAAATAGAACCTGCAATGCAGCTTGAAAAATCATGTTTCCCTTGTTTGACTCAAGCTTCAACCCTCCACAATTATTAAAAGTTTGACTAACTGTGGCATGTTCTGAAGAAAACACCTCCCTCTGCATAGCTAGAGATTGGTGTGGATTAACCAATTCACCATTAGGTTCTATTTTATAGGTATCAAAATCATCATCTCTCTCAGGTATACGTTCTGATGAAATACTTTTAACGGCTCCAGAGCTGAAACTTGAGAGATTAAAGCCTTCCCTACTAAGTTGAATATCTTCATACTCCTCGTCTCCTACCAGATAATCCAAATACTCATTGCTTGCTGTTACTGGGTGAGGATCTGCTACGTATTGCAAACAGTCACCGGAATCAAAACTTTTAAAGAAGCTTTTGCTGTCAATATCTTGGCCAGGGAAAGCAGTCTGGGGTGCCATAAATGGGTAATCTTTTCCGACATCTGTCTGAAAGGAGACTGCGCAATCAGAGACACCAGGCCATTGCATTATCATTCCTCCAACTGTGTGAACATCACTGCATATGATATCCTTCCCAGGAACTGAACTGTAAACCACGTTCTCTAACTCAAACTCTGGCTTAACCTTCACATGGACTGCTGTATTCTCCTGAAAACTGCTAGGAAAATTGTAAGGTTGCTCAAGGTCCTTATCAACTTGATGACCGTCAAAATGATTATATGGTTTGACACAGGCAGGAGACACTGAAGGAACAATTTCACATTTGATGCTGAATTCTTTTCCATTGCTGACATAAGGCACTGAAGTTCCATTATCTAGTCCTACATGCCTGTCAAAAACCACCTGGCTTGCACCATCCGACTGATGCTCACTAAACCCACTCCCCAAGTCATTTACAAATTCCTCTTTCTTGGGAAAGAACTGAAATGTGCAACCAGGGACGAAACTGGGGGAAACTTCTGATAAGGGTGCATCCATTGTATGGTGGCCATATAGTTCAGAAGTGGCATATATATCAGCAGAATCAATAATAGAACTGGAATTATGAGAGAGCTGAGACGTCATGGAGTAATTTTGCGTGGCTCCAATTCCTGATTCATTTCCAGGCATGGTATTGAAATAGCGAGTCATCATAGTGGGCCTGCAAGGTGTAACTGCAATATGATATAAAAACAGTGAGAAAATCTCTAGATATTAGCTCTAAATGATGAAAAATATGGAAATTTTAATAGAATAAAACCTAAAAACTTCACAGAAAAGGTGCATACATTTGGATTCAATTCTCATGTCATCCAGGTTGGATACAGTGCCATATTCAAAATTCACAGGATATGAGACCACATTGCCACAACCATAGTCAGAGAAACAAGTTGCATTTGGTCCCAATCCTCCATTCCCAGGGTCAGCAACTGAACTAGGCATTTCTATTCCAGTTTGTGAGACTCCAGAGCCATATAAATCCCGATAAGGAAACCAACCAGTGGCCTGAGATCCTAAGCAAGAAAAGATATATAATAAAAACACAGTTACTAAGCTGATGCTAATGGACTGAATTCCACACTTCAATATCCAGACAGGGTAAAAAAAAAAAGGATCAGAAGGAGTCATCTACGTCTACTAACCACTTTGTATCAGTGTGTTGCTAAGCTCGCCAGACTCTGAAGCAGTAGAACCAACGTGA
The DNA here is from genome assembly GCA_028015245.1 of Cardamine occulta. Lineage (NCBI taxonomy): Eukaryota > Viridiplantae > Streptophyta > Magnoliopsida > Brassicales > Brassicaceae > Cardamine > Cardamine occulta. The sequence goes on from CM051363.1 coordinate 4,084,846, forward strand.
GTCACAATTTCTTGACTAGCCTGGAAGTAATCACTCAAAAGTTTAATATCGATCAGTATAGTCCAGAAATTAGGCAGTTGAACAACATTTCATTTTGGCTTAGCTAACCATACCTCCATAGAATCAGGCTCCTCATCGAGAATCCGATAAACCGAGTCTAAGTCGATCATAACATCATCGTCTTCGGCTCCAAATCCAAAACCTCTGGAGCAATCATCCTCTAGCAGCCAATCGGTAGGCTCAATTACTGAATCGTCCTCACTCATCACGAACCCAAACCCTAAGTCCGCCAAAAAAAGACCCTAACTCGAGAAATCCAGAAGAAAAACCGACATTCAGAATAATTTTCTCCCAGAAAACAAATCAATCAGAAATCAAAACACGAAATCGCCTCCACGCTGCTACATAGAGACTTGAGATTTTGGAGATAACAGATGTGGGAAAATAAAACTTGCGAGTAGAATTTTTTCCAAGCGAGTAGAATTTTTAGTGGCAAAGAAGATTCGAGAGTAGTTGGGGTGATCCACGCGACCTTTATTGTGCCGGTGATGTTTTTTTCCTCTTCCCTCTCTCTCGAATAGGCAAAGCCAAAGAGACGCGGATTTAAATAAGAAACGGTCGAACAAGTTGGCTTTTTTTTTCCTTTAAAAGTTGACTTTTTTATTGGTCATTATTTAATTAATTATTGGTTTTTTTGGGGGAAAAAGTATAAGGGTAAAAATTGCATGTGTCTTGTGAGGAAAGCATAATCATCTTTAACACTTTCTAATCAATGTTTATTTGCTAACCATAGAAATAGATATATTATATAAATTTTTCAAATTATTTGGTTTTTTCTTCAAAACATTTAATTTGATTTGGTTTACCAATTTCTTCTTATATTCGTTAATGTCGACATTACCATGATTAAATATACATATCAAAATTCTATAAATATACATGTTTTTACCAAAATGTCACTTAAGTAACGGAGAAATAATTTTATATAGGAAAAAATACCATTTGACTCGACCATAGGAAAAAGGTAAAACTAAAGTTCTAAAATACTCCAGAGTGATTTACCAAGAAATTGAGTTTTGGGAAGAAAAATTACACCTAAACCAATCTTGTTGCCCATTTATACCGTCTCGGTTTGTTAACGCTTCGGCCAAAACCCGGTTTAAGAAGTTTTTGTCTATAAATAAGGAAATAAATTGAACTTTCGCAGGCAAGGAACCACAAAGCTTGTCGAACGGTTTCGCAGCAATCCTTCTTTCTCCAGGTACTCTTTCTCGGAAAATTACACCGGATTTTCCCGGAAAATTACTCATCGCACTATTATTTCTTAGCAATTACTTCAAGTCTTCCTTAGAAATTACGTACTATTGCATTGTGCATCCGGCTCGAACTCTGACTAAAGACCTCGATTCTCGGGCTTTCATTGCGGTCGCGAATCGAATTTTCTTGGCCAGTTTACTCGAATCGCTCAAATTTGAGAGAGCATTTCTCGGTAAAATCTTGATCGTTCGTCTCAAGAACAGGTAAGAAATTGTATTGATTGGATTAAGATTCAACATGCGAGCCAGAGAGTGGTGTTCTAATGTCGCTCTTCTTGCTTCTGTTTCCTAATCAGATGGCAGAGAACGAAGAAGATATGGTAAATACATTCATCTTCACGATTTGTTTTCTTTGCATCCATTGTTTCAGTGATGACTTCTAATATCGCTTTTATTGGATTCGTTTTCCTAATCAGATGGAGATGGCAGGGAACGAAGAAGATATGGTAAATACATTCATCTTCACGATTTGTTTTCTTTGCATCCATTGTTTCAGTGATGACTTCTAATATCGCTTTTATTGGATTCGTTTTCCTAATCAGATGGAGATGGCAGGGAACGAAGAAGATATGGTAAATACATTCATCTTCACGATTTGTTTTCTTTGCATCCATTGTTTCAGTGATGACTTCTAATATCGCTTTTATTGGATTCGTTTTCCTAATCAGATGGAGATGGCAGGGAACGAAGAAGATGTGGTAAATATATTCATCTTCATGATTTGTTTGCTTTGCATCCATGTTTCATTTATGACTTCTAATGCAACTTTTGTGGCTTTGTATTCCTAATCAGATGCCAGAGAACGAAGAAGATGTGGTAATTTGATTCGTCTTTCCCGATTGTTTTCTTTGGATCGGATGTTTCAGTGATGACTTATAATGTCACTGTTCTGGCTTTTTGATTTTTCTAATCAGATGATAGACGACGAAGAAGATGTGGTAATACTTTGATCTTCACCGATTGTTTTCTTTGTATGGGATGTTTCCGTGATGACTTCTAAGATCACCGTTCTGGCTTTCTTTTTCTAATCAGATCATAGAGATCGCAGAAGATGTGGTAATGTGTTCATATTCACCATTATTTTCTTTGTATCGGATGTTTCAGTGATCACTTCTAATATCACTGTTGTGGCATATTTTTTCCTTTCCTAATCCCTTTTTCCTTTCAGGAAGAGGAACTACCGAAACTATCGATCACAAGTGAAGTTTGGGAGTATTCTCTAAAAGCTATTAAAATTCAGAAAGAAGACATGAACAGACTCGTGATGAATCTTCTTGTGACTAAAGGATATCGCGAAGCTGTGGAGATATTCGAAAAGGAGTCTGGAACTAAGCGTATCCTCTTCTAATTCCTCAGATTCTTTCTAGTGCTAGTGTGCTATCTCTGGTCACAGTTATTTCCTTTACCAAGAAACAGCACAAGTAGATTTTGAGAGCTTCACTGCCCGATCTGCTGTTATAGAGGCTATCCTAAGCGGAAATACTGAGGAAGCTATTGAGAAGTTGAATGTTTTGAACCCTGAGGTACAATGCAACTTATATTTTCTCTTGTGAGCTGTTTTATATGTGAATCTGATCCTTGTTTCAACCATGTTTTATAACACGAATAGAGCATCAATGATCCTTAAAGGAAAGAATTGGCTTGGATATTGTGATGTTGCTTTTCTATTCCCTAACTGGTCATAGTTTCTCACCAGATGAGAGCTTGTGCTTCTTTGCAGATACCGGAGGCGAATTTTCATCTTAAACTGCAAAATTTTATTGACCTAGTCCGCAAGGAGACGACAACGACAGATGAGGCTTTAGCGTTTACTTATATGTGTCATCATACGCATAATAGTTTACTTAGGTTTCAATCGTTAAAGATGATGGTATCTATGTGTGAAGCATCTAAATCTTGCTCGCTGAGACTACAAATGACATTGTTATTTAGTGCTATTAGAGTATTACTCACAACACATCTTATGCAGGAGGCGTTTCAGAGAGAAGTTGAAAAGAGTCTTCTTCTACTCTGTTATAAAAAGGACAAAGATTTCTCTACCTGCCAGCATAAAGAGCTTCTTAGCAACTCACAGCTGTTTAAGACAGCTACCATAGTAAATGAAGCAATGCACACTAGCCAGACTGGTGAAAAAGGTAACTAGGCAACTTTCTACTGGGTTACGGTTTAAGAAAGCAAGTGAAATAATGAGCTAATCTCTCTATAACACTGTTCATTTGCAAACAATAGAATCAGTTGTTTAGGAAACCCAAAACTGTCATGATAAGGCAGCGATTTTTACAGTTTTTAGTTGCCCATATGTGTCATTCAGATATCCTCTTGAAACTTTGGCAACTCGAAGATGATGTTTATGTTTGTGAATGTGATCAGGTTCAAAACTTGAACACTTGTTGAAGATGCTGATTTGGACTCAGGAACAACTGGATGAAAAAAGAGTTTATCCATGCATGAGTTATTTGTCCAATGGCCAGCTCAAAGTCACACCGCCAGGATGATTCCTTCAGCAACTATAAGTGCCAAAGGGAACATATATAGTGAAATAAAACTGATATGGACATGAGGAGACCATTGCTTCATATTTTGTATATTTTGATTGAGATGAAGTTTTTGACCTTGGCCTTGCATTTATGATAAAGCCATTTGTTTTCTTTTCTGATGGACCACTTTGGTGTAGCAGTAAACAAAAAGATGTTGGTTACTGGTTAGGCTTTTATTCTCCAACTTGGTACGGTTTCTAGAAAGCTACATGTGAAGAGGCTATTGAATTGATTTTGAAGTTTGTTGTGTGTTTGACCAACGAACCAAAAAAAGTTGCTTCTTTGTCTACTTATCGCACTATCTCTCTTACCTAGGAAGATAGTTGCAAACCCCCCCCCCCCCCCCATTTGTTCAAAAGAATATGTTAGGTGCTTAGTCAATGGTATTTCTTGTTTCTTCCTCAAGTATGTTGTTTTGAGATTCCAAACATATTAATCCAAATTTCACTAATTATAGCAAGTATCATTTAGTCATCAAACGAAACCAAAATCATTTTTACATCATTATTTTGCTGACTTTGTTTTTTTTAACGTTGGAACTTAAACAGAGATTAGTACCCAAAATATACTGTTCACGCTTTTAAGTACCATATCTTGTTGTTTTCAAAGTGGTCAATACTAAGTAATTACAGTCTCTTTATTGGAATGTACACATGGATTAGTAACAAAGAAAAGTGTGTTCACGATATAAAATCGATTTTTAGAAGCTAGATTCGAATTTAGAAGAATCAATGACTTGTCCAAATAGATGCTTTCGACCTTTTGCAGTAGATTGAAACAAAAGATTCAACTTCTGATGAAAAAATATTTCACTGACGAAAAAGGAAATAACAAGTTTGATGGGAAATGACACAAAGAAGAGAGAGGGAGAGAAACAGAAACAAGTGTGGACTGCTTCAAAACTGTAAACGAATCAGATAGAGAGAAAGAGACTTGACATGGTCAAAATTTGACAGAAACAATATAAATCAAAGTGATCTTGTGTATTTTACAGTCACCGGAGAATCTCTCTCCTCCGTCGTCGAAGTTCAAGGCGTAACTCCAAGGATCATACTGAAACATAGTCTGCTTCTTCTTCTTCGTCTTCTTCACCGCCGCCTTCACCCTCCGGAACATCTTTTTCCGGTACTGATTCACCGCCTCAAATCTATCCTCCAATCTCATTTTTACTCAAGACAAATAATTCAAAAATAAACTTTTCCTGGATTCAAGCTTTAAAGGGTCTTTTGAAAAATGGGTGAAAGTTTCGATCTTTAAAGGGGTTTTGGAACGGAAGAAGAAGAAGAGAGGAGGATTGAAGAAAAAGTAAGCAGCTTTTCAAATTTAAAGTTGAATTCGTGTGAAGAATTTACATTGGGGGTCACGAGAAAGAGATATAACAGAGGAAGAGGAAGAAGAAGAAACTTTGGGCAGAGTGCCATAAACATCATTTTCGGATACTCTGTTTATTTTATTTTATTTTTCAACTGTTTGGTCTTTGTCTCCTACTATCTTAACGAATCAATATTCCTTTTTTTCCTTGGAATTTAACATTCTTTTCCCCATTTTTTTATATATACAAAAATTTAACATTCTTCCTCTCTGCCACTCAAAACTATATATAATAAATCTAAAATCCTTCTGTGAAATACACAAAATAAAATAAAATAAAAAAAGTAGTGATATACCCATTGAATTTTGAATTGAAAGTATCTAAGAAAATCAATTTTTTTGAAAATTAAAATCGGATGAACTAAGATTTCGTTTGTTGTTGAGATTTTTTATTTTACTGTACCTCAGACTATCAATACTGAGATTGACTTTGTTTATTTTATATTTTTTAAAATACCACAAATTTATGAGTGATTGGTTGGGTTGTAGATTTTGGTCCTAAACACATGTTTGAAGTAAAGACGTGAGACTACTTGTTGTTAAGAGTTTAGAGGCTATAAGATTTATTTATTTTTTTTAATGTTGAGATTTTGTTTTTTCTTGGGGCTATTAAGGTTTTTCATCTGATAACTTACTGCATTTTTTTTTTCACCTTGAACAATATTGGGGTTGAGCAGAAGTATGTGTGCATGGTGGAAACGAATTTGAACTGTAATAAGTAAGACGGATAACGAATTTAATACAATGAATAGAATGTTGCAAGAGTAAAAGCAGTACAAAACAGACAATGAATTGAATTTTCGAACAAATTACACAATAATAATACTGCTTCTAAAAAAAGAACACGAATTGAATATTTGTTGAATAATAATTTTAAATGACAGAAAATTGAAGTTAAAACACAAAGATTTAAATAATAGAAGTATAGTGACTAAAACATACCAAACATGAAATGAAACACCCAATTTTACCAATGAAGCTACACGTCTAAATAATCTCCGTAGGTTTAAGTAAATTAATGTGAGCATGTAAATAATGTCACTGCCGTCGTAACAAATGCAAAACCTAACTATACTTTATTTTTTTGGTTGAAACTTAACTATTGTATACTTTATTTCTCAATTATCAACGCAACTATAGATGTCAAATTCAGCTTGGTAATTTTAAATCGCGATGTAGCTGAATTCAGCTTGGTAAGAACAAGCGATAAAGATAAAAAGGTGATTTTGTATGGAAATTAGTCATTCTATATCAACTTCTCTTATGTATAATAGCTTCGTTTCATCACACATACATGTATTATAAATTTTATATACTTGATATTCAACTTTAGTTGGGCATCCGTCTATATCGAATTTTCTTGGGAATAAAAGGTTTCCTCTGTTTTTACTTTCAGCAAAAACTTAGATTAAAATAAACCCTTCATTAAGGTTAAATGTTAAAGATAAAAAATTAAATGTTTATTTTTTTGTCTACTGCCTTAATTTGTTTTGATTGGTTACAAATTTTTTTTTTTAAAAAGGAAACCTTAAAGTAATCACTTTTTTTGGGCTCAGAGCGGTTTGGTTTTGGATGAACTAATTACTGTAGATTAATTAAAAATAATCATCCAGTCACGCCTGTCTTTAACAGGTAAACAAAGTGTTCATTGTGCTCAAAATAAGAAGTTCAAAGATTTTCATATATTTATGTTTCCTTTATTAAATTAGCTAAGTAAACAAAAAATTCACTATTCTCTTTTAAATTTTCGAGAAAAGCGGTGCAATAAAGGACAACATGTGTGTCCCCGAAAAGTTACAAATTTTCCTCTCTTATTTTTTTTAGTTTCTCTTAAAATCCCAAAACTTTCACATTCTCACATATTAGCCCCACTTGCTCCCTCTCTTTCTTTCTCTTCCTCCTCATCTCTCTCTGTTTTACCATACTCAAACCTCTCTCAAAAAAAAAAAACACGAAGAACACTGAAACCAAAACCATCTTCGCTTTCTATAAAGAAATGAGAGAGCTTGAACACTTTAAGACAAACATGAACCATCCATGGCCACCAATTGGAGCACCGATGAATCTCCGGCGAGAAGAGCCATGGAAATCTAGATTCGACGACTCAGTTAACGCCGTATCGTTTGGGTTTGTAGCTACAGCCATTCTCATCTCTATGTTCTTGGTCATGGCTATCTTCGAGAGACTGATTCGAACCACTACTACAACTACTACTAACTCAGATTCCTCTACGGGTCGGGTCCTTTCCGGTATGGATCCTCCGGTCGGGTTTAATGGTGCTCCAACTAAACTCGGTTATCAATCTCCCAAGGCAAGTATTTTCACTTTATCCCCCTCTATAGAATAAAGTTCCTAAACACGAATTCCTTAATTGTCGCATTCTTGTCTATTTAGCATTTTTCACTAATCTACAAATTTCATTATTTATTTAAAAATCTGATCTTGACAACTAAACATGTATGTTTTGCCTAAAATCTTGTAAATTTGTGTTTAATGAAGCAAATTAGGTGTGGAGAAATGTGTCTTTATTAGATTAATTATCAATAAAAGGTTACAATTTTAGTTTTTGGGGTTAATTTCATTTGATGTGAACACGTTCATCCTAAAAGCAGAAAAAGAAAACATCATAGAGATTTTGATTCTGTGTACTATTTGAGTATTGAAAGAGACCTTAAATTGCACATGCCTTTACATCATCAACATTAAAGATGTCTCATAAGCTTCCTCGCTCACACATGTGCATACATACACTGTTGAGTGTATATATATATACGTATGTATCAATGAATATATGCTGATGCATTCATTGATTTCTTTCATCACTCAGAATCTCGTGTTTTTTTTTTTCTTTTTTTCTTCATAATGATGAAGGAGACAAGAAAGAAGTGTAATAAAGTTTTGTTTGTTGAAGATTGATTCGTTTGTAAGTATTTGACGCCGACGTGTGTATATTAACTATGCGTGTTGTAGATGGAAAATGAGGTCTAACGTCAAAGTCTATAACCATGTGTGCCTGACATTTCCTAGGAACACTAATGGCCCCACAAGCTTTCTTGTAACCTAACGTTGCTCTTATATATGCTAGAGTCTATTCTTGTTTTTAATCTTCTTGACTTGTTAGATAGCTTCATGGATGTTTGACTCTTATCTCATATAAGCCTAGAAGTTGGACAGATTCGGTATATCAATCTTAACGTGAACTCGAATTTAGTTAGAGAATTGTGTTAATTCTTCATTGTCTTATTCTTGGGGGATAATAGTTTCTTGGTTCTGTGTCTCATATTTTTAGTACCAAAAATTAGCTAACTTTTGGTTACAAATGTCTATTGAATCCTACTCAAGATATAAAACTTGAATGTGATTTGAGAAAAAGGTTTCCTCCGTGATTGTTTCTTTTCAAACTGTGATGAAAAGGAGTTTTAAAACTAGGATTAGTTCTTCGTCCCTAATGGTCGAGGTTATTGATTACCGATGAGAAGCTCTTGTTATATCTTCTTTTCCTGTGAAAAATAGTTATTTTGATTAGAAGACTGATTGGCATTCATAGATTGGTTATTTAGATGGATATGGAACAAACCATGTGATCAAATACTAGATAAGAAGCATTCAAAAGCATAAGAGGACCCATAAAATGTAAAAACTTAAGACCAAGTGTGTTTGCCTTTTTCTTCCTTTCATATAAATTGAGCTGTTGTTGAGGAACAGTGACACATGTTTGGATCTGTCATTGTCTTCTCCCACTCAAAAATTCTCATTTGTTTATGTTTTGTTGGATCGTGAAAGCAGAATTATTTTTAAAGAATCTTTGTTTTTTTTTTCTCTTCGTTGGATATATGTTTGTGGTGTTAATTTTTCTTTGATTTGCAGATGACTGTTTACTCAAATGGAGTATCAGTATTGATGCCAGGAGATGATATCCCAACGTTCATCGCTCATCCAGCTCCCGTGCCATGTCCTTCTCGGAACATCTCACAGTCTCAACATCAACATAGCTCATCAAGAGATTCCTCTAACTCAAACTCCATTCAAGAATGTTGAAGACTACTGTTCAGTTTTATCTCTATCTCCATTGGATTATTAAAACATTCGAGCAACCAACCACATTGAGTTGAGTTGAGTTTGGCATCGAATGTTCTGTTTTCTTGTTTTTTTTTTGTCTCCCGCGGATTTCGATATATTGATTGGGTTCGGGAAGATTTTTTATCCGTATTTTATGTACATAAGTATTAGGATCAAAAACTGGTTTATGCCCTTAATTTAGCATATATTCAAAATTTGACTTGGGTTTTTTATCGTTTCTCTGTTATTTGCTACGTACATGAGAGAGTGTGGTCTCTTTTTGGAGTTTTACGTACACAAGCCTATCTTTATCCCTAAACCCAAATCTCATTTGGATTTTCTTTAATATTTTTGTGAAAAGGCCCAATCAGTGACCCATCCTCTAAACAGTTCTCAAGTTGGTATATAGATTTTAAAACAATTTGAAAAAACTGTGATTTTTTAGATGTTATTTTTTTTTTCCAGTGATAATTTTGGATCGAGATATGATTCCGAATTAGGTTCTTAAATTTTATGATGGGAGTAGGGATCTTCATGTTAGTGAGTGAAGAATCTGAAATGTGTTGAATTTTGGAATGCAGACATAAGGCTTTTGTTGCTTAGTCAATATACATAGATTCCATGTAAATGGTATACATATTTTCTCTTCGTCTAATAATGTAAATGGCACCATGTCATATGTTGTACATTTTTTTTTTAAGAGTTGACTTATACGAGTGTTTTGGCATGCATAAATTTGAGAGTGTACATATATTTGCGTCAAAATGTATCAGTTTCTATGAATATACTTACCAATATCGTATTTTAATTAGATGGATAGAATCAGAGTCGAGATTTCACGGTTTGGATTGGCTCGCGATCACATTCAGTCATTCACGGATGAAATTGTACTTTTCGTCAAATGTCGTATGTACAACTATGTAAAATAGATAGCATCATTAATTAGATGTACTGTTTAATCTAAAAATGGAATAAATCAAAACAAATATGTCTATTGCTTTGCATGGCGGTATATAGTATACTGGTCATTTTCTTAATTTTCTTCAAATAATTATGTACTTAACGCATTGGGCCACTTGGTACTTGGCACACAACACTATTACATAAAAAAAAACTTACTATTCTGGTTTTTCACTGTTAATTTTTTTCTTTTTCAGCTTAGACATTTTAGATGATAGGAAAATTCGACTAAATTTAGTCGTGCTAGAGTGGTTAATCTAGAGTATACTCTGGATTTTCCTGTAATAAAATAGTGTTTTGGTCAGAAAACATTATTACTATCACTGTTATAAATATAAAACTTTAGTTAAAGTTTAGTTTTTTCACTCACAGAGAGTAATCTAAAATATTGCCAATAAATACCCAAAAAGCTCTCATTTCACATTCACTCTGCGCTATCACAACAACACCAAAAAGAGACTCATTACTATCTCCACTCATACGACACCGTTCTCTGTTATGGGTTGTTGTTTCAGCTCCGCCACTGCTGACAAGAAAGATGAGGCCTCCTCCGGCAAGAACACCGCACAGCCACCATCTGCTATCGATGAAGAGACAGTAGTCAAAGAAGTCTTGTCTGAAACCACATTGCTCACTTCCTCTAACGACAATTCGACGGTGGAGAAGATGACGGCAAAGATTCCGGAAGAAGAGGAGAAGAAGCCCGGAATTGTCGACGTTGCTCCAGACCCGGTTAAGAGCGAGCCCGGTACGATTAAACCGGAAAAAGGATCGGAAGTTTCGGAAATTTGTAGTTTGAGCGAGAGCCTGCTTTCGATCGTGAGTGGATACGAGGAAGAAGTGAAGAAGATGAAATCTCAAGAAGTGAGACAGAGGTCTCCGGCGAAATCTCGGAACCGGGTCATGGTTAGTTATCCGACCCGGAGAACCGATATGTCTCCCCGTAAGAGAAACACCGAAGAAGGAGCTGGCTCGGTGAGGATGGTACCGTCGGGAACGGGTAAGAGAGACCCGACTGAAAGATCCGAGAGGAGGTCCCGGTCGCCGGCGATGAACAGGTCCGTCATGATGGGTCCAACTCGGAATCATAATAGTACGGAGAGTGGTGGAGCAATGAGAAGAATAAGTCAGTCTCCGGGTCGGGTAAGACCTGGTCCGAATAAGAACAGGTCGGGGCAAGATTGTAATAATCATCATCAGTGGCCAGGTTCTGTTGGGAACTACAATTCTGCCCCTAGCGACTCGTTTGAGAACCCTCTTGTTTCTTTAGAGTGTTTCATCTTTCTATGAGAGTTATGTGTTATGAATAAGAATATTCCGGGAGAATAATATCCTCTTATTATCGCCGGGATTTAATCAAGTGGGCCGTTGCCTGTGAGACTTTGTATTCATTAATTTATTTATGTATTCGGTGGATCTGTTTGGTTGTGTTGTGCCTCGTAAAATGTTTAGGTGAGATTATAGGAACGGAAAGATAAATTAATTAATTGATGTGTGAGTAGGGCGGCAAAAGATTTACTTCTGTGACATCAATTATTATATTTTTTTCTGACAGTCAAATTCAGACGCAAGCAAAGTCACGTAACTTTGACCCCCAGAGAAGTTACCATACACTAAATTCAGTTTACTTTATTCGAATGGAAAACAAAATTATTAGCTTTCTTCTCTTTGATAAAAAATTTACTGTGTGCATGATTTAAGCCGAAAGAGAAGAAGAAGGAAGCGACGAGATAAAAAAAGATATGGAGTGTATATTAGGTTAATCTTTGGAACTGATGTGGTCTTGATAGTTGATACCATGCATGATTTGTGAATTGGTTAAACTTTGTTGATGATCTCTATACAAGAAATCTGAGTCTTCATCATCTAGATTCTAACGTATAGTCTATAGACTAAATTTAGTAGTTTATAGTACTATTGTGCTATCATCTGCAACTAATCCACGATTTGAATACATAGTAAATATTTTTCATAGCCTTACTTATATCTCATATATGCATACAATCTCTTTATAGTTTGGATCTTCAATTGTGTGTGTAACACAAAATTAGGATCCTTCTTTTTGGCTACCAGGAATGAAAGCAAATGCTTTTACAAAGATTTAGATTTTATTTTTTCATACTAGTAATTTTTTTTATTGTTTTTACTTTTTAGGCTCATCTTTTGGAGATTGCATTGTAAAGATTTTGCTTTTCTAACGCTTTCTTGCTTGTCTTTTTGTACCCCACATCACGTTAACTAATTTATTAATGGATGAATCTTGAATAATTTCCGGCGAGAAAAAAAGAAGGTTTTTTTCTTTTCTTTTTACCGTTATTCCTCTAGAAAGTTTCTGTGTCACAGTTGTGATATTGAAAAATTGAAATAGAATGAGACCACCAATTATGATCATTTAAAATTCTCAAAACTATAAAGTGCATCACAGCAAATTGATATTCACAAATATATTTTTTGAAAAAAAGTTATCAACCGATCAAGCTTGATGTGTGTTCAAGTATGTTTGAAATTCGATATATATACAGACATTAGAAAATCTCATATCGCCCACGTATCGTGTAACCACCTTTTTGAAGTTTTTCAAATTTTCACAAACTATAGAACTTTTCCTTTGAAACTTTAATTTACGTTGCAAGTGCTAGATATAACGGATAACAAATGGTAAGGCAGAAAATGCTGGGACGATGTAAAACCAAAATTTGAACCAAAATGCGTGTAGATAACTCTACAAATGATTTAAATAAACAAAACATTCGTTACGTTGCTTTGGATTCTCTGGTCAGGTGACCAAAAAGTATCGTTGCATTCTTTAATTTTGTTTAGCCTTTTTGGGTAATGACTATTGACTAATGAGAGAACATGTTCAAAATCAAGGACAAAAATAAAGCCTAACTTTACAAGATCTATATTTTTCCTAAATACATTTTAAAGAGGCCAATAGTTTCAATTCACTTTAATGCATCTTCCAATCTCATAACTAATTAAGGTATGTATATGTACTACTACAATCATTATTCGCATTAACATAGTGCATGGACTAATGGTTTAATCAGTGGTCTATAAATTATAAGCTTATAACACGGTTATTGATTTGGGCTTTATGGATTTTGAAGTACAAGAATCAAAGTGAATCCAAATTTATTTTGATTTTGTTTGATATGGTTTTCGATTGATTTAGGTTCTGTAATAGATTATAATGTATACAAAAAAATCAAAAAAATATATGTTTGATTTTGTCACCAAACACCAATTTTGTTTTTTTGGTGACAAAGAAATTTTGAAACCCTTGAGATCTTGTGATCTCTTTAGATCTTGTGATCTCTTTAAGCCCGAAATAATATTGAACTATATCCCTCCTAACCAACATTTGAATTAAGGTACAAAGCGCAATCTCTTTCAAGTGGACTTTATACATCATCGACTAATTTGGGCCTATATTTTTGTATCTATGGCCCAATGTTGGAACATATTTTGTTTGCCAAGCCCATAAGAATGGTAGTGTATTTTTTTTGGCTAGACTCAACAACATGCATTTTTTGGCTATACTTTTGTGCGGAAAACAAATTGTTCACATGTGAATATCAAAGTTTTTTTGTATTTTGTTTTGGATGAAAGGCTTTGACAATATCAAAGTTACTCTCATATGGAACTATGAAATGGTAGCATGCCATTAAATTATATATTACGATTAAATTGTTCACAACTCCTCCATCACATCAACCAACAAACAAAAATACAAATGAAACATATACTCCAAAGAAATAAATAAATAGTGAATGTTAGTTGTAACTGTATATATAAAACCGCAATTTCTATTTGTTAATAGAAAAAACCAATAAAGTGTAATCATCAGCTGATCTTATCTTTCTTAAGGTTCTAACACAAAATTCCTAAATTTCAGTTATAGTCATTTATAAAACTAAAAAAAATTGGTGTCTATAATAATTTTCAGTTTTAACATTGCAAGTGTTTCTACTTTCTAAGGAACTTAACTACAACATCATCGTCCAATAATTTGTGTAATGGTGTCAGGATTTGTAAGAGCAAACAATCTCACATTTTTACCACGAAGAAGCACTCAAATTACTAAATAGAAAAAATGAGCGTGGGATGAAAATGATGAAAATTTGACCGTGTGGGGTCTAACTTCTCCCTTCTTCCATTAAAGAATTCGCAGAGCTTTTTTTCACTTCACTGACTTCTTGGCCCATCTCACTGAATAGATTGTCAAGTCCGTAAATTAATCAACAGAATAAATGATCTAATGTGATGTTATATTATTTTGGATTTAGTAGGTGAATTAACGGAACATAATCTGCAATCTGCATCAGAATGATATTCAACTTCTACCTGATGGCATTAGAAAAATCCAATTACATGAATAAACTATAGTTAGATGAGTGAGAGCATATGGACAAAAGAAAAAAAAATCATAAAGAGAGAGAAGTCTTTGAAAGTTTTGTTGTTTCACACTTTGAAACGAAACCTTGAAGAGGCTTCAAGTGAGAAAAACAAAGCCGTTGGCTTTTGTAAGCCGCTCGTTCTTCGAGACATAACACACCACTCTCTCTCTCTCTCTCTTTCTCTCTCTCTCACTCTTCTTCAGCTATTTTCTTCTTTCTCTCTCCCCTTAAGTTCCAATGAAATTATGATTCACTTTCCCTTTTAATCAGGAATATCCTTCTTTGCCCTCTTCTCCTTCGTGGAGATTTTCGTCACATTTCCCTCTAAAATCTTTTATTTTCACAAACAATCCAATCCAAGTTCAAGTGGAGACTGAAGTTATGAGCTTTACAAGATGGGAAGTGAACTTTGTTCTCTCTGTTTTAGCATTGATAATGCCGTTCTCTGCTGGAGTCACCAATCTACGAGATGGTAATAATCTCTCTCTATCTCTTAGCAAAGATTCATTTTTGATTTTTGCTTTGTCTCCTTATTTTGGTTTAGTGAACTACACTAGATTTTAAGTTCTGGCTAGTGAAAATGACTTACATCAGTTTTAGGCTAAATTAGGTAAGCACTAGAGCTGTATCATCTGGGAAGCTCCAGATTGATAGATTCTAATAAACCCTAAAGTTTTGTTATTTTTGACACATTAGCTCTTGTTAGGGTTTAGTTCAAGACCCAGGAATTAGTTCTTGTCCTCCATTGTCTTCTGAAATTAGTATTGGTTTCTCTGAAATTTTTGGAAGATAAATAATGATTTTGTTTGTTGTTTTAAAATCTGCAGTTTCGGCTATTAACAATTTATACATTACTTTGGGAGCACCATCTCTACCTAAGTGGCTTCCTTTTGGAGGAGACCCTTGTGGAGAAAAGTGGCAAGGTGTGGTCTGTGACTCTTCAAACATCACAGAAATGTATACTTTCACTTCACTCTTTTAACTCTTTCTTATGGTCTGCTTTAGAGTCACCAAAAGAAGAAACTTTATTTTAAGGTTCTGACTAGGTGATTATTGTTGTTGGCTGCAGAAGGATACGCGGCATGAAAATAGGCGGAGGCTTAAGTGATACTTTGGCTGATTTTTCATCTATTCAAGTGATGTAAGCAAAAAGCTTCTTGTCTTGTTTTGTTTCATTATCATGTTTCTTTTGAGGCTTCTTGCTAAATAAAGAACATACAAGATGTGGCCATTGGCTAGATTTTGCTCTGTAATAGGCTATATAAGATTTTAACATTTTTGGTTATAATTTTATCTAACTTCATAACACTTCTCTTTCTCTTCCTTGTTTGAATGGACAGGGACTTCAGTAACAATCATATTTCAGGGACAATTCCGCAGGCTTTGCCTTCTTCTATCCGAAACCTGTGTGTTTGAGAATTGACTATGTTTATAACAATACTTATGTTTCATAAGTTTAAACTGTTAAAAAGACACTCCATTTTTTGGTTTTATTTTCTTGTTTCAGGTCTCTCTCAGGCAATCGCTTCACTGGGAATATTCCCTTTACGTTGTCCTTTCTATCCGATTTATCTGAATTGTAAGCCTTTGTTAAAGAAGATACTGTTTCTCGCATCTACGATCTTTCCTCGGTTTCAAAGCTGACTCTCTCTTTTTGCCCCTTCAGGTCATTGGGAAACAATCTTCTATCAGGAGATATACCTGATTACTTTCAGCAGTTAGCAAAGCTGACAAAACTGTATATTTTCTCCTTTCTTAATCTCATTTTGTTTCCTCCTCTCGTGTTCTTTTCACTTACAAGTTTAGTTTCTAATGCAGGGACTTATCGTCTAACATACTGACCGGGCATTTACCTTCCTCCATGGGAGACTTAGCGTCTCTTAAGATATTGTAAGTGCACACGTTCTAGAATGTGAAACCATACAAAAAGATTGTTACCATTGCTTTTTATATCTAATGTGATTGGACTGCAGGCATTTGCAGGACAACAAGCTTATCGGAACACTTGATGTTATTGAGGATCTTTTCTTAACCGATTTGTAATCTTCTTCTTTCGCCTTGTATATACTCTAAGTTCTTGTCTCTCCTCAGTAAATCACTATGGTTTCTTGGATATCTTTGGTTCAGGAATGTAGCAAACAACTTATTCTCGGGACCTATTCCTCCAAATCTTTTGAAAATTCCGAATTTCAAGTAAGTATATTCAAAGAAAAGCTGATCTTTAATGTTTTCTTTATCTAGCCACTCAAGTTTACAATTCATTATAACCGCAGAAAAGATGGAACTCCATTCAATACAACGATTATGGCACCACCTCCGCCTGTGGTTGATCCTCCTCCCACTACACACCATGCTCCTCCTGCTCCTGTTACCCGTGTCCCTCCTGTTTCTGGTGTTCCCCGTGCTCCTTTTGCTCCTTTTGCTCCACTGCAACCACCACCACAATCACCACCTCTTGTTTGGTCACCGCCTTCTGATGATAATGGAGGAGGAGATCCCTGGAACTCTGCGTCAGGGCAACCATCCTTACAAATATCACCTCCTTCAAACTCAGGATCAGGAAAATTCTGGTCCACTCAGAGAATCATTTTAGTGGTTTCTTCAGTGGCCATAATTCTTCTTGTATCTGGTTTGTGTGTTACACTTTGGAGATGTTGCAGAAGTAAAATATCTAACCGATATTACGGTGAAGCTCGTAAAGATATACCACGACCATACTTCAATAAACCTCCATCTCAATCAACCCCAACCATGGGAAAAGGTTACATTTTGATTCTTGTCCATCTGCAAGATCAAAACAGAACTTGTGCTTTGGCTCATTAGCTAATCTCTTTTGTTTTTACAGTTTCTCGTGAGCCCATGGTTAAACCTTTCGATGGATATGGAGCTGGAAACAGGAAATATGGATATCCTATGCCACCACGGCCTGAAGAGAATCGGAGAGCAATGCCTCCTACTTCATATTATAATAAGGATGATAACGCGCCACAAAAACCGCTACAACAACCACCGAGGCATTTCCAGTCAAATGATGCTGCTTCAAAGAGAGCGGCTCATTTTCCTCCGGGATTGAATTCTTCATCTTCAGCTACTGTTTTCACTATTGCTTCACTTCAGCAATACACAAATAGTTTCTCAGAAGAGAATGTAATTGGGGAAGGGTTGCTTGGTAATGTTTACAGAGCTGTGTTTCCTCATGGGAAGGTTTGTTACTCTCCTCTTATCTACTACTTTGGTCATTATGCACTCTTATTAACATCTTATTATGTTTCAAACTCTCTGTGATGTGTAGTTTCTTGCGGTGAAGAAGCTGAGCAATACCATCAACAGAACGCAGGGTGATGGCGAATTCCTCAATTTAGTCTCGAATGTGTTGAAACTTAAACGTGGGAATATATTGGAGCTTCTTGGTTACTGTAACGAGTTTGGTCAAAGGTTGCTTGTGTATGAGTACTGTCCTAATGGATCACTTCAAGATGCACTACATTTGGATCGCAAGTTGCATAAGAAGCTCACTTGGAATGTGCGTATAAATATTGCGTTAGGAGCTTCCAGGGCATTGCAGTAAGTAAAAAAACCTCAAAAATGTTATTCCCATCCATATTTGGAACATCTAAGATTCAAGAGTTTTGGTTTCAGGTTTCTTCACGAGGTATGTCAACCACCTGTTGTACACCAGAATTTCAAGTCTTCCAAGGTTCTTCTCGATGAAAAGCTCTCAGTACGTGTTGCTGACAGTGGCTTGGCTTATATGTTACCACCACGTCCAACGAGTCAGGTAAAATTTCTCTATGTTATCTGATTTTGAAGATGCCAAATCCTGATATAGGATTGAGTAATGGCAAGGGAAATGATGTTTGCTTACAAAATTTGTAGATGGCGGGTTATGCGGCTCCTGAGGTTGAGTATGGAAGCTATACTTGCCAGAGCGATGTATATAGCCTTGGAGTTGTGATGTTAGAACTGCTCACTGGACGCAGACCATTTGACAGGTTAGTAACATACTCTAAAGTGACAACAGATTGAATCCATAAAAGATTCTGAACACAAAAGAGAACATGTCTCACTTATGTTTATTTTTGCAGGACAAGGCCGAGGGGACATCAGACACTAGCTCAGTGGGCGATTCCTCGGCTTCATGATATTGATGCGTTGACAAGAATGGTTGATCCGTCACTACACGGAGCGTATCCAATGAAATCACTGTCACGTTTTGCAGATATCATTTCACGTTCACTGCAGGTAAAGTTCACTTCATTCATCATCAAACTAAACGAGAAAACAATGTCAGAACTAACAGTTTTTTACTTGTTTGCCTGATAATGTTGGTGTATAGATGGAACCAGGATTTAGACCGCCGGTTTCAGAGATTGTCCAAGATCTTCAGCATATGATCTAAGAAGATATACAACCTTGGCTGGATGGAAATGAGCTATGATCATCATCATGTAATATATTAACATATTAGCTCAGCATTATTCACCAACTTGATCGTGTATTTAGATTGTTTGACATGTTATTTGTTCTTAAATTATACTTTTAAATCAAACAAAACAAACTCTTGGAATTCTTGGAGAAGTGACTCATCTCAACTAAGCAAAGCATATTAGCCAGTGACCACCACAGAAATAAAAGGTTGAGGAGTAACCCACCAAGTGTTTTAACATTTATTTAAGGAAAAAATAGAGAGCGATAAGGAGAATGATAAATAAAGATTTAACGTTGAGAAAATCAACTTGCCCAACAAATAAAGCGTAAGAGTTTCTTCTCCTCTAAGATAAACTGGTTCGGTTATTCTATGCAGATCTGACCCTGAGTTTCAGAAGACGACAAGCTAAAAAAAGTTAAATAGGCTGATTTAAGTTTGTCAAAAAAAAAAGTGCACAAGAAAAATGCATGTTGATTGGCTCGAACTCGTGATGTGGAAGAAAAGAAATATATAAATAACTTTCAAATTTAAATATATAAATGATTAATTTTTAGATAAATTTTAAAAAGGACTATTTCTATAGTACTTATGTTTATCTTATAAAATTATAATGTTAAACAAAAATTTCCTATTTTTATTTTCTTTTTTTTTTGTTTGTTTGGTAGAAAACTTTGATTTTACTAGAGAGAGATGGATTTTTTTTTACTAGAGAGAAATTGATTTATTGATCTTCTAAGAACACACAAAGGAGATGGCGGTGAAGATGCCATACAAATACCACTTTCACTACTCATGTCAGATAACTATTAGTGATTGTTGTTTAAGATTAAAATTAACACTAACCGTCTTCTCATCTGTGGTTATTGTGTTATACTATGTACTTTTTTTTTTCCTTTGTTGGGATTTAATCATTTCTATATATTAGGGAAGACAAAATAAAAACCAAACCGAACCAAAAATAACAAATATTCCAAGTGGTATAGAAATTTACTTTACCAAACCGAATTAACCAAAAATTTATTTAAAATTATGATTTTATATAATACATTTTAAGTATATAAAAAATAGACGTATTTAAAATTAACTAGTTCGGTCTATTTTTGCTATAAAATTTTGTCCATAACCAAACGAATCAAAAATTCACCGATCCGAATATAAGCCCAATTTTATAATATTCCTATCGGTATAAAATTTTATTTACCATATTACCGAAATAAATTCTAACCAAATTAAAAAAAAAAATCAAATCAAACCAAATTAGCGTTATTAATCCAAATTTTTTATTTAATTAACTTCAAACCAAACCAAATCAAACCGAACCAAAATAGTCTTTTATATATATTTCTTTTATTCTACAACAATTTTCTTTTAAAAAGACATTAGCATTTTTAGATTAAGAGCACACACACACACACAAATGATGATACAGATGCAATACAGGTATCACTTTCACAAACTGTCTCATAAATAATATTACACATAGAAGGAAAAAAAAACCTTGTAGAACCTAAATATGATACTAAACTAACTGACTTCTACTAAAAAGTGGACCTAGTAGCCCAAATCTTTTATATATTTATTTTGTTACAAGTTTTTACTGTCAAAAACTTCGCATCTTTGCTGAATCACTTAAACCCATAGAAAGAAAATAACCGACGTACTTGTGACCATTTCCAAATTTACTTTTACGTCCCTACCAATGTGATCATTTTATGATTTTAGAGTAAACCATACGAAATATTACATTACAGTAATTCTAAAAAGGAGAAACACTTTGTGGCTAATGCACTGGAAGACCTAGTCTTGCTAGTCCATGAAGCCCACAAATACCACAAATACAAATACAAAATAAAAAAATTTACGTTAACTGTCTCTATTTGAAACATTCATTACATTACAACACACCAACCAACATTCTTGCCGAAGTCGCATTTGACTCGAGAGAGTAATATACAGAGACAAGTTAGGGATTTCATACATGTATACGCTTCCTTTTTGAAAGGCCCCAAAGTGGTTATTACTCGACCTAAACCTTTTAGATATGAGAGATCAAACACTGAAATTAGTTACCTTGAAACTTTGAAAATAGTAGTAGTAGTAGTAGGTTTGTTTCAGAGATGAGAGATCAATCTTTGAAAACAAATAAACTTTTAAATTCACTATCTTAGTGCCTTGAACTATCTCCAGTTTCAGCTTCTTTAGAAATAAGCTCCCGCTGAGCAGTGGTCAAGGGAGTGGATGAGACCAATGAGGCTTTTCAATAAACTGATATGGTATAGAGCTTGTATTTTGATAACTTGCTCAATATTAAAATTGTACTTTTCGAAATTCGTAAAGTTTGATCCATGGGATGATAACAAACAAAAATCGAGAAATCAAATGTTCGATCTGAGTTAATGTCAGTTATTTTTCTTAAAATGTCAAATCGTGCAAGTACCAAACATTTCTTATTGAAAGAATTAATCATCTTTTACGCCACCAAATAAAGTTGTTGATTGGGATTGACCCTTTTTGTGCAAAAAAGCTTAAAGCACCAAACATGGGAAGCACTTATAGATCATGTTGTGCTAATGTCCAAAAGTGAAACAAAATATAACGACCAGACTACTAATTTATAACTAACACTTTCAGTTTAATACAATATATATAAGCAAATGTTACAGATCATACCAACCAGCTATATAAGCAAATTCGGAATGTACAAACCCACAACTAAACTTAGTTAATTTACTCATAATTTAATAGTAGGTTCTATCCTTGTATATTTATATATATATATATAACCATTGTATCCTTGTTGGTTATAATAAGAAAAAATCAATGTTTTAGATGGTATGACATTATAATACAGATGACCAAGAAAAAAAGATGGTATGACATTCTTTGACCAAAAAAAGAAAAGAAAAGATGATATGACATTCAATCTGAATTAAGGCCGTTGAGTTGGTTATATTAAAATGGAATAAGTGACGAGTATTTTAATTATTTTAATCAACTGCAGTTAATTATAATGCGATTTTGGAAACTTAATTTTGATTAAGGCTTCACGGTCCAAAACTCTGAAGTTTTCAAATTTTGGATATATCACAATGACATTGACCATCAATAAAATAAAATAAAAAACACCAACCGGGAAATATTCTTTTAAGAAAACTGAAAATGACAGAATCTGAAAAAGGGGGAAAGAAAAATTCTTGGCTTTAGCTTTTTTTTTATCTCGTCTCTGTTTTTCTCTTCTGCTCATGCCACTCTTTCAAAGTCTCAATTTTTTTGTTTGTTTCTCATTTCCTTTCAAGTTCTTCTTTAATTTTATTTAATCTCAGCAGGAAACGATCTCTCTGGCCAAGTTTTTTATGTCTGAATCTCCCAGAAATCTTGAACTCTGTCTTGTCGTGTAGTGACATTTGAACATTTGAATTCTTCACTGCATCAGGGAAGCTGAAGATTCTTTTTCAGCTTCGTATTCGCATGAATCTATTGAAATCGAGTTAAAAATGGCGAAGCGTGGATATAAGCTGCGTATCCTTATATACTCTTTGGTGAAATATTATTGGAAGCTTAAACCTGATTACAAAGATACAAACTTTAGCTACACATTCGATTATTTTCACCTCTAACTTTTAGAAATTTGCGGTAATTATATCTCTTCAGCGTTAGGGTTTATCTGCATTGGTGGGTTTATGTTATTCTTTGGCGAATTGTTATTGATGAGCGTGAAATGATGAAAGAGACAATGTTATTGTATTTTCTCTGTTTGTCCTGTCTTTTTGTTTGTTCTTGACTTGATTATGGAAAATAGAGGAGTTTGTGGCACATTCCGGAAATGTGAATTGTCTGAGTATTGGAAAGAAGACATCACGGCTCTTTATAACTGGAGGAGATGATTATAAGGTCAACCTTTGGTCGATTGGCAAATCCACTTCGTTAATGGTATGTTTCACATCTTCGTTTCAAAAGCTATTTCAGCTTGAGTTACATCAAATGTTTGTGAAAATGTTATAGTTGTGTGTCTTGGTATGAAGTTATTTTGTCCTCTTTTTTTTTCTTGATAGAAGGATGATGATAAATTCTTTCCCTTGTTGTTGGCAGAGTCATTGTGGGCATACAAGTCCGGTTGAGTCTGTAGCTTTTAACTCGGAAGAAGTTTTGGTGCTCGCTGGAGCTTCTTCAGGTGTGATAAAGCAGTGGGATCTAGAAGGAGCAAAGAGTAAGCTGATTGATTTTCTCTTCCCATCTATAACTTTTTCTTATTCCATTAGAGACATTGGAGTTATTTGTCCCTGGTGAATTATAAGTCCTGTGATTGATGGTTAGTTTCAGAGAATGAGGTCTAATATTTTCATTCTTGCTCTTGAAGTGTAGTAGTTCGAGCTTTTACTGGACATAGATCCAATTGTTCTGCTGTTGAATTTCATCCATTTGGTCAATTCCTTGCATCGGGATCTAGTGATACAAATCTAAGGATTTGGGATATCAGGAAGAAGGGATGTGTCCAAACATACAAGGGTCATGCTCGTGGCATTAGCACTATCAAATTTAGTCCTGATGGTCGTTGGGTTGTGTCTGGAGGACTTGACAACCTTGTAAAGGTAAGAGCAGCAGTACCAATAAGTGGAGCTTGTGCAGTGTTCTATTTCCCTAATAAATGTTCTGATAACAATGTGTTCTTTATTGCACTTGATAGGTATGGGATTTGACTGCTGGAAAGCTCTTGCATGAGTTTAAGTTTCATGAAG
Organism: Cardamine occulta; assembly: GCA_028015245.1. Lineage (NCBI taxonomy): Eukaryota > Viridiplantae > Streptophyta > Magnoliopsida > Brassicales > Brassicaceae > Cardamine > Cardamine occulta. Next base: position 4,108,654 of record CM051363.1, read on the forward strand.
GACCTATTCGTTCCCTAGACTTCCATCCACTTGAGTTTCTCCTAGCCACAGGTGAACTTTTAGCCCTTCTTTTCCATGTGTGTTAGGCAAAATTGGTGGCAGCTTTCATAAATTCCTGTTTTACATCCACAAGATTTGTTTTGAGGTCTTCTAATATCATTTACTACCCTTTCACTATTCAGGTTCTGCTGACAAGACTGTGAAATTCTGGGATTTGGAAACGTTTGAGCTGATTGGATCTACCAGACCAGAGGTACCTGAACTTGTTTGTGCTTTGTTTTCTATTCTGTCCTGTTTTGTTTTACACTGCTTTTTCCAAAGTTGTTTTAGCTTTGGGTTCACTTTATAAACTTTTCATAAGACTTAGTTTTTATGTGCACTATTGTCCACCTTCTTACTGGCATGTGGTGTCCTTTGTTCCACAGGCTACTGGAGTTCGTGCAATCACTTTTCATCCAGATGGGCGAACCCTTTTCTGTGGATTGGATGATGGCTTGAAGGTTTTGATTTTCTTTGTGATTAACTATACAACTTAGACGATGTCCAAAGTCAAATATTGATATCATAAGTCCATGCTCATAATGCAGGTTTATTCATGGGAACCAGTGATTTGCCAGGATGGTGTTGATATGGGATGGTCAACACTTGGTGACTTCTGCATCAATGAAGGAAAGTTCATAGGTTGTTCATATTACCGAAATTCTGTTGGGATTTGGGTCTCAGATATATCGGTATGTAACCTAATGTGATTGTCCATACCTTATGTGAAAAATGAAACTTGAATCTTTTTAAAAAGTTGTGTTCGTTTCCTTTTCCTTTTGTTTTAAGCAGCAACTTGAGCCATATGGAGGTGGCTCTGAGGATAAGAATGAATGCATGGTGAAAAGATTCAGTGTCTTGGATGATCAGTCATCTGAGAGAATGAGAAGTGGCTCAAGGGGTAGTTCATCCCCAGATTGTGAGACAAAAGAGATAAAGAACATATACGTCGACTGTGAGTGAATGTTAATTTTATTTGAATACTCATGTAATCATGTTCTTTTAAGTGAAACAAACTAGTCTTAGAGAATACCTGAGGGAGATGTCATGTGAATTATTTACTGCATAATTTTTCTAAGTCTTTTACTTCTGTGTGCTTATTGCTTATGTTTGGTCTGATTTGGACTTTCTTCTTTTAAAGCCACAGGTGGAAATTTGACTGTTGCACAAAATCCAGGATCTCTGAAAGCTACATTGCCTTTGGAATCAGGAAAAGTCGTTAATATGGCGAGTGAGAAGCAGAATGCAACATATCTAGGACAAGCAGAGGATAAGTATTCTAGTATACATAGTGTTGTATCGCGGGATAGTGATAGTGGAGAAGAATCTTCTCATTCAAGAAGGGAATATATCACTTTCTCAAAAACTGAACCGGGTATGTTGCTAAGACCAGCGCATGTAAGGAAGACGCTAGCAAAGTTTGAAGAATCAAAGCAGTCAGCGGTTGTTCAATCCGGAACTCAAAATGCGTTCCTTTCAGAACAGGGTGGTAGTAAACCATTTGACGCTGAAGATTCTATCATCAAGGGTATTACAAACAAGTTTGAAAAAGCTTTACCGTTGGAAACACCAACTGATGGAGTGAATCGTAGGTTCCTTTATTCTCAGACATTAGTTTCATATTAAACTTTAGTTTGCAGTATGTAATTAATCTTTTGAATATATCTGCAATCTTGCCTCAGGTATGCTGCTTAAACCACCTTGTGTGCAGAGGTCATCAAATAGCAAGTATAATGAGTCCAGACGAGCAACGTCTGTTGATTCTGGGACTACTGACAACGACAAAGGTGGGTTGGAGTACTCAAGAGATAGAGACTTACCGACATGTAGAAACTTATGTAAAGAGGATATAAACAAGAACATTTTCAGCAAAACTGAAAGAGTTCTTTCACCAGAAAAACCTATTGATGAACAGAAAAGTAAGTTCAAAATCGGGTTAAGAGTTCAAAACTTTTTCTGTCTTTGTTTTTCCTTGGTAACATTTAAGTTTGCTGGTTATAGTTTCCTTAATAATTGCTATGTTTGCAGTAAAAGGTGTCTCGGGGAGGACACGCTCATTGGTGGAGAAGTTTGAGAGAGGAGAAAAAACTACCCACTCTGAAGCAGCCAGTACAACAATAACTCAGAACACTAATGCTGTGCAGGAAGATCCGCGTAAGACCTCAAGGCAGACAGGTGAAATCCCTGCAATATCAACACGACGAGCTAGGAGTACTCCAGCCAGAGTGATGCCTATAGTTCTAAATCGGGATAGTAACATTACATCTGTTGAGCCTCCTTTAACACAACCAGCTAGGACTTCTTCAGTTCCAGGGAGGCCTGTGATACTCAATCAAGCTACCAATGTCACATATGATGAGCCTTCTGTAGCATTAACACAAGAATCTAGAACTTCTCCAGTCCGGATATTGCCTGCGACATTCAATCAGGTAACAAATATTACATTTGATGAGGCTTCTGTGACATTAAGGCGACCTCGCAAGAATTCTTCAGCACGAGTAAGGCCCATGCCACTCAGTCAGGCAATGGACATGACATCTCATGAATGTTCTGTAACATCAGTACGACTACGTCCAACTAGGACTTCTCCAGCCCGTGTAATGCCCACGAAACACAATCAATCTGATAAGATGACATCTGATTCATCTTATATGGCATCCAGGCACCGAGGTAGTCCAACTCAAATACTGGCTACACCCACTGTGATTGATCAGGTGGCGGATATGGCATTAGATGAGACACAGGTAGTACAAACTCATCCAGCATGCGATAACGTAACGCAGGTACCTTGCAATGATTATTAGCTTTGGCAACAAGAGTGGCAGTTTTTTGTTGTACTTGAAAGAATGCTGTATACATGACAAACGTAATTGATCGTTTGGTTTATGCAGAAGGAAGAGCCTCAAATATCTGGGAGGGAAAATGATAGTGACATTACTGAAAATCTAATGCAAACTCATAATGCATTCTTAAGCACTCTTCAATCAAGGTTGACAAAGTTACAAGTAAGTACTCTTGTTTCTTTTCTGTTATTTTTCCTGACCATTATTTGTTGTAATATTAATTTCTAAATGCTTGTCTTCTCACAAACATGCAGATTGTAAGACATTTTTGGGAGCGTAGCGATGTTAAAGGCGCATTCGGGGCATTGAGAAAGCTGACAGATCAGTCTGTGGGTATCTCAGATTCTCATTAGATTACTTTGTTCTTTGATGTTTAGATAAGCTAACTCATAGATACCGGGACAGGTTCAAGCAGATGTGATCAGTATTCTAACGGACAAAATAGAAATTCTCACATTGGATATGTTTTCTCAATTGGTCCCTGTCCTCACAAGCTTATTGGGTAGCAGGACAGAGAGGTAAACATATCATATCATATTTCCACCTTAGACCATATTTTTGCTTTTGACCTATAACGATTCCATTACTTGTTATTACATGATTGTGCAGGCCGGTTAATGTCTCCTTGGATATGCTCTTGAAGCTTATAGCAGTGTTTGGTACAGTTATACGCTCAACTGTCTCAGCTCCACGGATTGTCGGCGTTGATCTTCATGCGGATGAAAGGTAACTCGAGTTCACACCACTCTCTGGAACCTATATTAGTTTACTATGTCAATTCTCATTTACCAAGAAAAGGAAATAAACCACAATGCAGGCTACAAATCTGCCAAATTTGTTCAGCGGGATTGCACAAGATTCAAAGGATTCTTCCAGTTCTCGCAAGGTAAACATCATAATCACCCTGCTTCCATAAACTTCCTTGTGAATTTAACAGTTAAGAGTAGTTTCTGTAAATCGGATTCTTCGCTTAAGTTCCCTTGTTTTGGCTCTCTGGGTACAGAAGAGGCGGTCTAATAACAAGAAAGGCTCAAGAACTAAACCTAGTTCTTCAAGAACCATAGGCACAGGCAAAACCAAAACCAACAATGATCATATGTAACTGCTCCGCTAGTTGTTGTAATGTACATTATATTTTTGGCCTGAGTAGCTTCAATTCTTGATTTGTTGTTCCGTAGAACTGCAACTCAAAGTGATGTAATTCTAAGTTTGATTCCTAACTCTGATGTGCTAATGCCGATGGTTTGTGTTATAGACTTGAGCGAAGTTCCGTTTTTAAAATTTAAGAAACTCTATTGATCCCATACAACCAAAAAGCAGATCATCTTTCTTTTAGGTTGAAGACAAATATATCCCTCAGCTTTGAACAATACAAGCAAAAACGAATATTTGAGTTAAGATGATCATGTCTTTGATGTGGTTACAATTAAACAATCCTATACAAAAAGCATTTTGAGATACTATAGTAGCTGTGAGGCCTAATTAGTGAGTAGTCTCGTGTAATATGAGTTTGTAAGGTTTGACAATGGTTGTGAAGATGAAGATTTAAATTCACCCATTAGTGAATCACATCACATAATACATGTAAAACTAAACATAGTTGTGTTGATATACACAAAATTGTTTGCAATATGCAATTATATTTATCAATCAGTATATTGTTTTATAACTAAAAGGTGGGAAAAATACATGGATATTTAAACCAAAACTCGCAAGTAACAGCCATTATGGTATAATGTCATTTTTCATTATACACGGTAAATTAACAAGTTTATTATATAGAGTTGAATAATATGTTTCTTATTGAATTAGGTTAATGATACATGAGTATTTATATACATAGAGAGGCTAAGAGGATCGAATATACAATGATACAGAAATATGGAAATTGAATATTAACATATATTCTATACGCCCCCACAAGATGAGCGTCAAGAAGAAAGCCCAATCTTGTTAAGATGAGAATTGAGCAGAGATCGAGTGACTGGCTTAGTTAAAGCATCAGCTAACTGATCTTTAGACGAGACATGTGCAACACGAAGAAAACCGGACTGGACTAGCTCACGTATGAAGTGGTAATCAAATGCGACATGCTTCAATCGAGTCCCGACGTTTCCAAGAAGAACAGTTGATCCGTCGTAAGCGATCACGAGGTCCAGATGTTCTTTTCGTAGCCCTTGATGATATATCTGTTGAAGCTCGAATTGGGTTGGGGTCTTGCATATTTAGGACGGCCAGGTTCCCTACTTCGAACTCGTTGGTTTGCTATGCTAGTTGTGACGGTCTGGTATGCCTCTACTGTTTCTTCACACCGAATATGGTGTTGAATCCCGCCACAAAATGGTGTCAAAGCTTTCCTTTTTCCCACGTTCAACAGCTCATCATCAACAGATTGGAAAGATTGAATAACGGAGAGCGTTACCTCCCAACTTCTAATCTTGGATTCGGTAAAGACAAATTCAAGGGCACGTTCAAGCCGGTTTGGTTATACGATTCTTCTGAATTTGGGCTAGACAATGTTATCACCTGTGAAGTTTTCGATTTTACCACCAACGCTTGGAGGTACTTGCTCCCTGCTTCTCTTTATCGGATTCTTCCTTACCAGACGCCCGTGCATTTATCTTTGGATCTCCACACCGAAACTTTTCAAGTCCTCTGTAAAGGTCCCTTTCCCCATCTACTTGATCATCTCAAAGTCATCATGTGCATCCTTGACAACCGTTTGTGCGTATCTGAGACAATATGGCCTACCCAAGTCATATGGTCCTTCCATTCAGTTTCAGTCTCCAACAAGACGACCTGGCAGAAAATCTGTTCCATAGATCTCACCGACACTGTTTCCTTGTTTGGATTCAGATCAACCTTCGCTCCCTTACCAGTAGCAATTCTGGACAAGAATAAGGTCTTGCTTCATGGGCTTGAACACCAGCAACCACTGGTGATATATCATCTCCAAACAAAATCCTATGATTTTGTCTTCAAACTTACCACCTACGGAGATTGTGTTTATTATCTGTTTTATCTTAACTAATTTCTCTTCTTTTCACCATTTGTTGTTGTTTAACATTATTCTCTCTTATTTTCTTTGTTGTATTCGGGTTTCTTGGATTGCTTTGCTATTATTTCTTGATCAAGTTACTAATTTCTAGATTGGAGACTTGTCATCACATTCCTGTTTTTCACCATAGTAATCAGCTTCAGAGCTTTTATCCTCCCTTTTTGCCATGCCCATAGCATATGCCCGAGCTGAGCGTTAATAGAAATTGTTGGTGCTACCTACAATCGACGAGACAAGGCCACAGATAATTTCCACTGTCCTCATTTTCGCAAAGATGGAAACTCATGGCACGCATGACCAGAGAAAGGCTCAAGAACTAAACCTAGTTCTTCAAGAACCCTAGCCACAGGCAAAACCAACTATGATCATATGTAACTGCTCTGCTAGTTGTTGTAATGTACATTATATTTTTTTGGCCTGAGTAGCTTCAGTTCTTGATTTGTTGTTGTTCCTGTGGAACTGCAACTCATAGAGATGTAATTCTAAGTTTGATTCCTATCTCTGATGATGTGCTAATGCCGATGGTTTTTGTTTCATAGATTTGAGCGGAGTTCCGTTTTTTAAATTTAAGAAACTATATTGGTCCGATACTTATAACCAAATAATCTCTCATCTTTCTTTTTGGTTGAAAACATATCCTTCAGCTTTGGGCCTTGAATGACATTGGTTTTTTAAGTGGTTTTTGGCTTTAGATTTTTTCAAAAATCTATTGCCATTCATAATTTTGGAAAAATAGATTCTCTAAAAATAGAAATCTGGATTTTGATGGTTTTTCTATATTTGTGAAGAAAATCCAAAATCTTACTATTTAGAGTGTTTTTCACAAGACATGCCTAAAGATTTTTTTCTTTCTATTTTTAGTATATTGTTATAAATATAGTTATCTAAATATCATTTTTATGCAATAGACCTATGTGTATTTTATCAGTATTTTTGTTGGTATTATGAAATTTTGTAAGTTTTTATTTGATTATTAAAATTTTTTATCATTTATTTTAATAATTTTCAAACACATATAACCAAAACTATATAAAAATAGAAAACACCAAAAATTAATATATATATATAAACCAAAAACTAACCATTCAAGTTTTTGGAAAACTAAAATCTATAATAAAAATCAAAAACTAAAATCTAAAAACCAAAAACCATTTTAAAACTACAAAACATTCATGGCTTTGGACAATAAAAGCATACACTAATATTTGAGTTAACTTGTACAATTAAATGCAAATATTATTTAGACTCTGGAAATATTTTCTTCCATTTTGTTCTAGACAATTTTAAAAATTTATGCTAACATTATTATTTTTTTTACATAAAACTAAACAGGTATGTTGATATACACAAAATTGTTTGCAATATGCAACTACACTATATTTATCAATCAGCATTTTGCTTTATAAACGAAACAAATATATATATGGATATTTAAATCAAAACTCGCAAGGAACAGCCATTAATGGTATAGTGTCATTTTTCATTATGTACGCGGTATATGAACAAGATTAGTATACCTTTGCAAAATTTTCGAATCAATCGAAAAGTTTAAAACTCTTCCACTTTCGGCTATCGGAAAGGATTTAGTCTTAACCTTTTCACCGTTTTGGGGATTGATTCAATTCTTAACGACTTACATGACTTCTAAGATGAAACCACCTGTTAATCTGTCGAAAAAACTTGTAAACTTTGTTCTTCTATATATTTTCCTTTCTAACTAAAAATTACAAACTAACTCTCCACGTTTGATGAGTATTAGTCGTAACGTTTTACCCATTTTGTCGTTTCGGGATTCCTTCAAAATTTTACATTGCTAGAGAAATAATATAATTAGTTCCTGTTACATGAAAGTAGATATTTATCTAAATATTTGATGCTACCTTCTATGTTGAAATCATATGTTATATGTGTATATATAAATCATATCATAATCCAAATATTGAGATAGCACGACCGGGTTACAGAGAAACGTTTCCGGATCTAAACTTAAGATTTCTGTAAAACAGATTTTTTTTTGGTAGAAAATCTGATCAAAATTCAAATCGAATAAAATATCCAACTAAAACAGAATATTCTTAAAAAAAATAAAAAAAATTTCGATAGATAAACGAATCTAAACTGTATATAAACCGAAAACTATATATCAAAACATAAACCTAAAATTTGGATTGAGCATAGTAAAAAGTAAAAAGTCACATTGGTTGAACAAATCAAGAAGAAGAACACACAAAAAAAATAGAAGCTTATTGGGTTTTGGAGTTGCGTAAGGAGTAAACTACAGACACTCCTGTCTCAATGAAGTAATTGTAAAAACTAACAGAAGAACGCAAAACATGGAAATTTTTTTAAAATAAATTTTGTTTCTTTTTAGAAAATAATATAAATTCTCTTGTTTTTGGGTCACAAAATCCAAAATTTCAAAGTAATATTTTCTTATTGATTTATTTTGTCAACCTTCTAAAGTAAAGAGTAGGACACGAGTCGCATCTACCAGATTTTTGCTTTTTATTTATTTATTTACATTTTCGTTTAATTTAATTTTTCTGTTGTTGTTGTTTCTCGATTCCACTTAAATATCTGTTAATTAGGTTTAGTTTCGTTTCGTTTCAATCGATCAATAAGATTATAGAAAAGTAATCGTGGCTGTAAAAAAATCTTCAGGATTTGTTTTCCTTTCATGCAAAGCAAACAAAAACTCTTCTCTGCTCCTCTGTTTCTCTCTGTCTCTCTCTCTTGAGCTTGCTCTTGTCTACTTTCATTACAGTGATTCTGCATGCTTCAGGTTTTCTCTAAGGTCTCGTCCAGTTCCTGATTTTTCAGCTATTCTTTTCCGTAATTTATCTCTTGGGTATCTGAAATTCTTGTCTCTTGTAACTAAAAATCCTATCTTTCGATTTTTTTTAAATTACCACCGCCATTAATTTCATCATTAGTTCTATGTCTCTTCCTCTTCGTAAACAGAGAGAGTTTTGAATTTAATGATTTACTTAATGTTTTTTTCCTCTTCTGTATTGCTTGTCAATAAATTTGCAATCAATGAAAAGCTTTATAAATCCTCGTTATTATCTACTAGTATAACAACAAAAACAGTAATTACTCTTCTTAGAAGTTAGATCTAATCAAATTAATAAAATCTTCATTTTTTCTCTTCCTAATTTTGTATTCCTTCTCTTAAAAATTTCCTTGGCTGTTTCGCTTTCTCGGGCCCCAGATGATTAATTCGTCGTTTTCTTGGTAAAGCTAGTTTAAAACCTGAGAGAATCCATTTCTTGTTTGCTGTTACAAATTTGCCGCTTCAATTTTTTTATTGCTGTTTTCCGGGAGCTTTTTTCAGTTTATTGGCATATTATTATGTATGCCTTCTAAAAGTTTCAACTTTTAAAAACGGGTTTTGTGCATTAAGATTTGTTTGAGACTCTTGATCTCTTGTTTGAGCTGTGTTTAGTGTAAATTAGTGCTCTTTGTAATGTTGGTTCTAAAATTGATAACTTTTCTTGTGGGTTATATTCAGACTAATATAAGCAGCAACATGCAGTGGTCTTAAAATCAGCCTATAAGACCGAGATTTAGTTACCAGAGAGGTCTGGTTAACGTGTCTTGTTCTGTCTTCTTTGAAGAAGACAAAGGAGGCAGGTGTAATCTGCTAAGTTTTCTGATTTTTCAAAAAAGATTTTAATTTTTTTCTGGCAAAATTATTCTTAGGTAGGTTTTTTTTATTGTGTAGTAGCACACTTCGATGCATTTTGAAGATTGTTTAAATGTAGATTATGGAATATGGTTTGCCATCTATGAAGTCGATCAAATCATTGAAGTCACTTGTTAAAAAAAGAAACAATGCTCAAGAAGTGGTAAGCTTTGTTTTTACTTTATAGAAACCTCAAATTATGTTCAACAACTAAACTCTGAATCGTGGTAAAAATGGCAGAGTAAATCCGGGTGGATGAAGCCCTTTTTGGCTCTCATGTGTACAGCACTTTTGATCTTTTGGTGTAAGACTACAAATATTCAGTTCGAACAAACAGAGGTAATGTTGTAACCAATGTGGTGATTTTGAATTATTTTTGATAAGTTAACTTATTTCTTAATTCCTTTGTTCAGATAGAAGAAACAGATTATCCTTTTGACATGGCAAAGGTAACTTCTTGATCTTATTTTCTTCATTTTGTTGTGTATTACCGGTTTAATTTTAAGTTTACTCGTTGGTGTTCAGGAATCTGAACCAATCACAGAGAGATTAAAAGGCTTGCCTCGTGGAATCATACAGTCTAGATCAGACCTTGAGTTAAAGCCTCTCTGGTCTCGTAGTAGTTTGAGGTCAAAGGTTAGAGCTTCTGCATCAAGAATCATGGAATATATAATCAAATAATTTCTGTAGGTAGAGGAGTTTCTGATGTTTGTTGTGATTATGAACACAGGGTGTTGAAATGACTAACCGTAACTTGTTGGCAATACCCGTAGGAATTAAGCAAAAGGCTAATGTTGACGCTCTTGTAAAGAAGGTATTGCAATTTTTGATCCTAATTCTTAGCATTAAAGTAACAGAGGTTTCCTCTAAACGTAGAGCTCTTGTGTTCTCAGTTTCTTCCAGCGAATTTTACGATTGTTCTTTTCCATTACGATGGAAAGATGGATCAATGGTGGGATCTAGAGTGGAGTTCAAAGGCCATACATATAGTTGCACAAAACCAGACTAAATGGTAGTTTATCTTCCTCATTTTGATGAATCTTTCAAGAAGATAACATAGAAACAATGTTTTGCTTAGATGTTCATTATTTGTGTAACTTTGGTTTTTTGAATTTTCCTCTCTTGATTCTAGGTGGTTTGCTAAACGATTTCTCCATCCGGATGTTGTATCCATTTATGATTATATTTTTCTTTGGGATGAGGATCTTGGAGTAGAGAATTTCGACCCAGAGAGGTAAAATTCTGTTTAAAAAAACAAAAACTATATTCTACTACAAGGAATCATGAGCGTGTGTCACAAAACTGAGTGTGACACCATTCTTCTGCAGATATTTGAAGATAGTTAAATCAGAGGGGTTTGAGATATCTCAACCAGCTTTGGACCATAACTCTACTGAAATCCACCATAAAATCACACTTCGTTCTAGAACAAAGAAATTTCATAGGTTAAAACTCTTTACTAGCAGAGTTTTTGTTTTCAAAGCATTTGGTACTTATTTACAACATTATGCCAAAAAAAACACAGGAGAGTTTACATCAAAAGAGGCAAGAAAAAGTGTTCTAATTCTAGCGAAGATCCTCCTTGCACTGGGTAATGCTTTGGTTATAATTTCTAGAAACTGTTTGGTATTATATCTTGATACTGATACACTTTGTTCTGTTTTTTTTTCTCTGTTTGTATAGATTTGTTGAAGGAATGGCTCCAGTGATTTCGAGAGCTGCTTGGTTTTGCGCTTGGAATCTTATACAGGTAACTTTTCACCTGTGGTTATTTATCTATATAGAAGTTAACTGTCCCTTTAGTATTTTTCACTTTGTGGACAATTTTGTTATGGTTTATGTAGAATGATTTGGTTCATGGATGGGGAATGGATATGAAACTCGGGTATTGCGCTCAGGTAATCTTGTTTTCTTCATATAACACAACTCTCATTCAGGATTTTGTGATGCTGATGATCTTTCTGCAATGAGCAAACTAGTCCTTGTTTGTAGCTCTAGAATCTCAGTTTTTGTCAAAAATCTTGATTTTCACCAATCCTTTTGTATTTTGCCTCTCTTAGAACTGGAAATAGTCTAGATATTCTGATTTCTCGAGAGTAAACTATGGAGAACCTACAATATACATGTCACATTTCTTTAATTCATGATCCGGTTCAAATGTTGTAGGGAGACCGAACGAAAAAGGTAGGGATAGTGGATAGCGAGTATATCTTTCATCAAGGCATTCAAACTTTAGGTGAAAGTGCTCGTCCTGCGAAGAAGGTATAATTTGTTAAAACCGTTATAATCGCTATTGACTTGAAAACATTCTCCTTTTTCCATTCTTTTGGTCTTAACAAAAAAAGACACTCACACCTTTATGGATCCTTTTCATCAATTTTTTCAAGAAACACGGCCATACAACCTTTGATTCAAGAACCGAGGTGATTTGGTCGATGAAATCTCAATCAAATTCTTCTTTGGTATGTGGTTAAACTATATTGTTTGTATGGTTTGATGAAACAAGTAGATAAGGAGGCAATCGACATGGGAGCTTCAAACTTTTAAAGAACGATGGACCCGAGCTGTCGAAGAAGACAAGACCTGGATCGATCCATCACCATCGAGCTCGGGGAAGAAGAGGATGAGTAACGATAATAACAGAAGATTAAGGCGTGGTAGTAGTCACCGGGTAAAGCATATATAAGAGTACTTAAAAGAGGCATCAAATAGCATAACACACAAATAGCAAAAGAAGGATTTTTTATACACGTAGGGAATGTTTTCTTTAATTGGTTCTATTATTATTTTCTTATTAGTATAGGTTTCCTTAATTTTATTTTATTTTGTCAAACAGGTTTCTTAATTAGTGTAGCTTTCTATGAATAATAAAATGGGGTTCATATTAAAATTTATAAAAGCTCATGTATATTTTAAACACTATTTTTAAATCTATCAATTTCTGAAATCCACTTAAAATGTTGTTCATATTCAAATCATTTAACTTTAATTGTATTATATGTACCCCCTTTCCTAAATTATTTAATTGAACCGAAACAAATAAATAGGTTTATGGTTTTGGAAGTTATTTTATAAATGGTGTTGTGATAGAGACTCAAAGGGCACTATTTCAAACCTATTGACTACTTCAATTTGAATTTCTCTCCGACTCTCTCTATCTCTGACTATCTGTTTCTTCTCCACTTCACATTTATACAATTTGAAACTTTGACTAATTTTGAACCCAAAAAAAAAGAGAGGAAACTTTCTCAAATTAATATTACTCCAAACCTAAATTAATTTTTGACCCAAAAAATAAGTAATATATTACAATTGAATATTAAAGCTACTGATAAATGAAAACCCAGTTAAAATTGATTTTCTTGGATATATATCAAATGAAAATGTAATAAAACATATATAAATAGTGCAATAATACATAGAAAATATATAAAACTAAAGAAAATTTTGTCAAAAAAAAATATTATAAATACATAGTTAAAAAAAAAAAAGGCTGAGGTGGCGCTGTAAAATATGAAGCATGAGCATGTGTAAGCAAGTAAAGTATATATGGATGTATATGATTTTGTTATCTTCCTCTTTTCTTCCTTTCAAAGTTTGTAACTTGAAAAATTCTTAGGCCTCTCTTAAGATCTCAGATCGGATTTCAAATCTTCGGTAACCATGGCCGGTCGATACGATCGGAATCCCTTCGCCGAAGAAGAAGTCAATCCTTTTGCTGTAAGTTTTTTTTTTACTTTTATTGTGCTTTGATTTCACCACTGAAACTCCGGCGTAATCTCACCTTAAACCTAGCTTCTTCGAACTCATTGTATTTGAATCTTATCTATCTCGATTAGGGTTTATTTGGGGGCTTTTTCGAGCTCTAAACATTGGATAATTGTTAAGGAATCGATAATTGTAATCCAAATTTGTTGAATTTTTGTAACTCTCTATTGCTGAAACTATGATTTAACGCAATTGAACACTTGGTGAATTTCGGCTCTTTGTTGTTTTCTTTTGGTATCTCTGTTAAATGATATTTTGCTGTGTGCTCCTCTGTGATTCTGAAGACCATTTTGGTGCCTAATGAGTGTTAATTTGTCTACAATTCTTAGAATCCTGGGAGTGTTCCCGCTGCTTCGAATTCCAGACTATCGCCTTTGCCTCCAGAACCTGCTGGTTTTGGCTATGGTCGTACTGTTGACATTCCTCTTGATAGACCAGGGTCTAGTACACAGGTTTGATTGGCAATGTAGTAGATATTCTACATTTTTGTGGTTAAGTGGATGTTTGAATGACGTATAATGGGTTTTTTCATTGTTGGAATACAGGATTTGAAGAAGAAAGAGAAAGAGCTTCAAGCCAAAGAAGCTGAGCTAAGACGAAGGGAGCAGGTAAAACTTAAACTCAAGCAGCACCCTTTGAAACTCACATTTACAGTTCCTGAAGAAAATTCATTTTGTTCAAGTGTCATCTTTCAATTGTGTATCTTCCGTTTTCAGTTGATGATTTAATTTGCTTCTGTGTAGGATCTTAAACGGAAAGAGGATGCTGCTGCACGAGGTACATATCTTTTATGCTGTTGCAATACTGTTACTTAGAGGATTTGAATTTTATGTTACATGTATGTGTCTCTGTTAGTTAATTCATTTTCTTAAATCTAAAGAGTAGTTTTACTTCCCTATATGTAGTCATCTGATTATCCTCTTATATTACATTTCTATTTAGCCGGAATTGTTATAGAGGTGAAAAACTGGCCTCCCTTCTTCCCACTTATCCACCATGACATTGCAAATGAAATTCCAGTTCGTCTCCAAAGGCTACAGTATATTGCTTTTGCAACATATTTGGGTACGTAAACATAGTCTTACGTGGAGAGTGAGGACTTTCCCGACTCACTCTTATTTTCACTTCACTTAAGTAGGTTAAGTAAGAAAATTGTAAGATGTTAAAATTTAACTCGTGTGTATCCTCCATATCCAACAGGGTTGGTTCTTGCACTTTTCTGGAATATAATCGCTGTTACTACAGCTTGGATCAAAGGAGAAGGTCTCTTCTTGTTCTCTTGCACATGTCTTATTTTCCTTTTCCTCTGGCCAAGTCTTCTGTACCCGGCCTTCTCTGCACATTTTACAAGCCTTGAGTTTTGTTATTTTTTTCAGGAGTAACAATTTGGCTTCTCGCCCTTATTTACTTCATATCGGGTGTCCCAGGAGGCTATGTGTTATGGTATCGACCTCTCTACCGTGCCTTCAGGTTCCTATTTCTCATCCTGAGCCACTAAAAATGAGGCGTTTTTTGTGTACTGATGGAGTAAAAGTGTACACAGTACTTTTTTCTCCACATTCTCTTACTAAATGTTTCGTTTGTGTTGGACTCCTGCAGAAGTGATAGCGCATTGAACTTTGGATGGTTTTTCTTGTTCTACATGGTGAGGCCCTAGCTTTTGTTCTGATTCTAATGTTAGATCTTTTGCATAGTTTTTAACAGTCACCTGGAAATTCATCTGACACCTTCCTTTCTGGCCACAGCTCCACATACTTTTCTGCGTCTTTGCTGCAGTTGCTCCTCCTGTTGTCTTCAAAGGCAAATCACTTGCGTAAGTTTCCTGTAAAGCTTCAAGACATCTAGGGTTAATAGTTGCATGTTATCAAGTTTCTGATGATCTTCAAATTTACAGGGGCATATTACCTGCAATAGATGTGTTGAGCGCTCAGGCATTAGTCGGGGTAAGCCCTTTTCATCCCTTGCTCATCCAGGCTGCAACCATAAATCTTGTCTGAACGTAGTGGCTCCTGACCAATACAATTACTCATCAAAGTTTTCTTGCTTTTCCTTTTCACAGATCTTCTACTTCATCGGGTTTGCGTTTTTCTGCCTTGAATCAGTGGTCAGCATCTGGGTTATTCAGGTATCTTCCCTAATCTCCAAACTGATAAGATAAAATCTCTGTATCAATACAGTTTCCAAGGCCTTAACATTTGAATTGGCCATTTGGTTTATGCAGCAAGTATATATGTACTTCCGAGGAAGCGGGAAAGCGGATGAGATGAGACGGGATGCTGCAAGAGGAGCCATGAGAGCTGCCATATGATGCATATGTGAATCAATGATTGGAACCATCTCTTCTGAAGCATTTTTCAGTTGTTATTTAGCTTCTTCGCTGATCGATTTTTCTTTAGCTTTTTTTGTTATCATCAGCAGGTGTTCTTAAATAGGAAAAGTAGAGCTCATGTATAAATATGTGTTTGTTCAATTTGAGTTCAGATTTCTTACACACTTTCAAACCATTCATGGTTTGTTCTTTGTTATTACATTTTATTTCTCAAAAAAATCTATCGAGTTTTGTTATGAATCATGTTAGCTACATGCATCAATGCTTTTGAAAAGAATACCGGACCTATAAATTACAATCCTTTTCTATTATTGTTGCTAACGTTACTTTAGACCACCATTATAACCTTTTAGTGTTACCCTACTTAATATTTCTCACGTGATTAAAATGATTTAAAGCATTTTATTTTATTTAACATTTGGTTAATGCATCGTATCCCTTGAAAAATGTAAGCTTTAGTTTTTAGGCACGTGAATTTAGTGCAAAATCATATATGTTAGACTATCATTAATCATGGAACACTTTAAGATTGTAAGAATAATTTTCGTCCCATTAGTAAAGGATCAATGTACCCTTAAGAATGAGTATTACTTTTTAGTCTTTTATCCTAGTGGGAATGCAAGTTGGTCTCCACTTTATAGTAAAGCTCCTTATTTTGTTCATAATTAAATATTAACTATGAGC
The DNA here is from genome assembly GCA_028015245.1 of Cardamine occulta. Lineage (NCBI taxonomy): Eukaryota > Viridiplantae > Streptophyta > Magnoliopsida > Brassicales > Brassicaceae > Cardamine > Cardamine occulta. The sequence goes on from CM051363.1 coordinate 4,125,060, forward strand.
TTGCAGGCATTGATGCAATGCACCTAGATCGAATCTATCTATTATGCTTTTCAGATTATCATTATGATTTACCTACTGACAAAGTAATTAAAAAGATAATTAATTTTCATTACCTAACCAATATATATACATGAATAAGAATTAACCAATAATTAAACTATTTTCTTAGTTTTTAATTACAGTAGTTATATTTTGATAGCATGAGTAAAAAAAATTAATATTATGTAAAGTTAGTTAGTTTAAAAATATAAATTAAAATAATACCATGAGATTTAAAGTACTAACTTAGAGAATTATTCAGTACCATAATTTAAAAAGAATTAAAGAAAAAAAAAAAAAAAAAACTACTAAGCCCATCAAAGTGGATTTAATTTAAATTGAATTAATAATGAAGGAAGATCTTATCTTAAGCTGATCAGGGGCAGAAACGTCTAAGCAGATGGTGAATAATAATTGGGGCAAAGTTGTATTATTAGCCAAAAGCAAGGTTATTTTGGAGAGCCCATTGAAATTTATATAAGACCTATGAGTGTCATTGTAGTTGTAACGTGTAGCAAACTAAACATTCTAGTTTATTCCGTTTACTAACGCACTCACTCACTTCTTCTTCTCTATTTTCCATAAGACTTTGACTCCGAGAAGCTGAAAATGGAAGGCAAAGGAAAAGACAACATGATCAACGGTGGAGATGGAAGTAGAAGAGGTGGCAGAGAACACAGTAGCCGTCCGATCCCAAAGAGAGGGCAAGTCAAAGTTGGGATTTTACTTGGTTTTGCTAATTCTTTTGCTTCCATCTTTGGCTCCACGAAAAACTTCCATGGACCCTAAATTTAGTCTGCTGCTTCTCATTTCCCCCACAGAAATATGTCTATTTCTTTTTCAGAATTATTCTGTGGCCGTTTTATTAGAGTGAGATTTCTTATTTAAGATTGGGGATCTTGTTTAGCCTCTAGTTTCTTGAGTTCGTTTTCATTTTGTACAAATCTTATGTAGCTTCACTTGTTAATATATGTATATTATGCCCTTTCCTTTCCTTTAGATTTCAGTTTTCTTATTTGTTTCTTAGTTAATCAAAAGTTAAAACTACTGCTCGACGCCGGAAAGAGTAATATGAGTAAAAAAAATTAATTAATCTATGAAACAATCATACAATGAAATACGATCTAATCCTAATCACTTCTAATAATTAGTCCACAGGCATTAGCTGTCAAATAGATTTGTAGCTTACTAAGAAAAGAATGTCCGATCATTCTTATTTAATTTTGTGAATATGACCAAATTATTTCCTAAACAAATGCTTTTATGATCCGGTTCGGTTCAAGTGGCAGCGACATCAGCATGATCGTCACTAAAAACCCGGTTTAGTATCATGGCTAGTCTAACTCCTCCCTGAACTATTCTCTTCATTACTATTGGCAACCTTGTATTGAAATATTCTTCTGCAAAATTATATACAGGAAATAAATAAAAAATCCTTTAGATTTCTCATAAAAACTATATATCAGTCATATACCCACACACACAAAAATGAGTGATTAGTGTTATATCAACAGATTATATTTCATCTATTGAACTAAAAAAACGATCTAAATTTTACTACAAACTATGATCATTTGGGTTACTCCGGTTAATTCATAAAAACTCAAATAGAATTGAACCCTATAGTTTCGATTATTAAACTTCAATTGGTTATGCTCATTTTTAAACTATTTGTGTTTGCGTACAAGAAACGAAACAACGTACCTGATAACGTTTCACCGGACGTCACGCTTTTGTAGCCCCATTTACAAGCTAACTGTATACTCTCCGAAGCATACCTGCATATACACTATTTTTTTAAATAGAGTATTTTTCGAAACTGGATTTTCTCCATCCAAAAAAAAACTAACTTCAAGATCTCTAGTTACGATGTAAATATTTTAGTTTTCAGATGTAAACTTAATAAGAAACTGATCGTGATGAATGCATATCAAAAGACCAATGTTCGAGTATAAATCGTGTTTCTTAGGAATCTCAACGAAAATAATGTATAACTTACTTGTGTGGACAAGCGATAAGATCGTCGCATTCTGTCCACGAAGATAGATCGTCGTGCCATAATCCCTAATATATATATGATAATCATTATATAAGTCAACAGTTAAAAACAAAAGATTATGACACTTATAGTGATATATATGTTTTAATATTACATTGGTGATGTTCGTCTCAAGATCCTCTTGGAGAAGATCCAAGTTCTTGTCGTAGTATTCTTGTAGAGCTGTGAGGATTATCTCTCTATCCCATACCTACACATTTTGTTTCACTAGTTAATTAATCCTTTTTTCTTGATGAATTTAAAATTTGTAAGAGAACAAAAAAGAGAAGGAAGAAGCTTACATGATGTAGATTTGATTTATGTCGATACCAACGTAAATTTATCGTGTTTCCTCCTTCATCACTTGTGAATCCGACATGCATCGGCTTTTTTTATATAAGAAAAAACTGTCACGAATTAATCAAAAATAAATTTGTAAGAGAAAAATAAAGCCATGATATACAATACATAAAGTGGAATGAATAAAGAGGAAAAAACCTGATGAATATCTCCCATGAAGTGAGACAAGAACAACAGAGCTTCGGTCATGTTATCTATTAGATTTAGCAAGAAAAAACATATAATGATTCTAGTTTAAAAAATTTCAGTCAAAAACCAAAATTTGTCGTTAAAATTAAGATATCCCTATTATAGTAAACATGATAAAATCCTGACGTACATCGTCGATCAGATGTTCCTTCACCATAATGCTGAAGCTGAGACGTGAAATTCTGGATTGCGCCATCCACACACATATCCTTCAACCCATTTTGATCATGGCAATCCCCTGTTTTTTTAATATTAAATTTCATTTATTTATTTTTTCATAAAATATACCGTATAAGATAGAATTGTAGTTAATTATTATATTTTAAAACAAAAAAATAATTTTAAAGTAATTCGGATTTGGTTTTTGTAGAACTTGAGTTTTCGTTAACTCCGGTTCAAGAGAAATAAAACCGGTCAACTAAATAATAGTTAACCAAAATGTGACTTACTGGAGTATTCGTATGAGCAGGCTTGGTCCGGAGTGTCGATGTAATGGAGATGACTGGTCCAACGGTACTTGTACCAATGTCGGATCTGGTCAGGCCACACACACAATGCTGATAAATCTCCTTTCACGTAATCCGGTAATAGATTCTCTACTACATGTGCCGGTCCTGCTTCTAAAAGCTTCTGTTCACACCACATAAACACACAAAATTTTTTGTTACGATTGTCAAATCTCTACCCAAAATCTTTAAATTTGATTTGGTTTAATATCCCAATATGTCTTGTTACGTATTCGTGATCATCTATATGAGATGGTAGATGTGATTGATAAAAAATTTGAAAGATTTATACGGTTTTTTTTTAATAATTTAAAAGTCAATCATACTTTAAAAGTTGTAGGTGCGTTTCACTAAAATTTAATGGATAAATTTTCGTATGTGTAAAAATAGTCAAAAGACTTGATTCAAACACTAGATTAATAACTTACCTGGGCAATTCTACATGTAAGAATATGACCTTCTTTGCTCCAGCTTCGGACAGAAGAAACCGAAAACAAAATCGAAACCCCTAATACAAGAAGCAACCTGGTGGACGGTCTAAAAGCCGGTGCCATATCGTCAAACTTCAAATCTTATGTAGTGATCTCTTATTGTATAAAAACGTCTTCTATATATCCTCTAGTTGTTTCTTAAAACAACTTCGTAGAATTTGCAAAGAGATGTTTTAAATAGAGAGATAAGAATAGGCTTGCAAGTATAGGTTAATTAGAAGCAACATATATGATGTTGAGTTTGTGTGCAAGCAAGACATTGCGATTCTCATACGTTTCCTCAGAAGGTTGACAATAAGAAACACGAGATACAACATAAGATCATAGTCGTTTATTTATTTATTAAAGCATATCCCATATTTCTATCAGCACATTCCATGCCTGACCTATCAATATCATTAAGACAAACAGAAATTTATTACATTGTTTTTTAAAAAATAAATTGTTTCTTGTTTCGCATTCTTTTAGAAAAGGAATTGTCATTATATGTCATTTGTTTTATTGACCGAATTGAAATTCAGTAAAAACCTTTCTTATGGCTAAACCAAAACCAAACCGGTCGAAACCAATTGGGTTGGAAAATAGTTGATTTCCTCAACCATAACTTTTTTTTTTTCTCCGGCTGTGTCATGTGACTTTTCACCGGTCAACGATGAACAACTTTTGGTCAAAAAAAAAAATTCTTAATCAACAAATCTTCACTGTTCTTTTCTGAAACCTCCATTGAAGAAGAATCGGACCATCACAATACGGAGAAGTTCTTTACTTGAATCGTCTTCTTCAATAATCACCCACCTGCTTGAATCAGGTTAGCCCTCTCTCTCTACTTCGTCGTCTGTATGTTCATCTCTACAAACTCAGTACCACAAAAAGCTTCGATTTTGGTGACCTTTAAGTCCGATTTAGCTCTGTCTTCGTTTGATTTGGAATCCCTTGGCTCATTCATGAATGATTTTCACAGTATAGGATCTCTGACTCAATTCTTAGTCCTCATTCTTCAATAATTTCTACTCTGTACTTGAATTGACAGAGAAAGTACCGCAAATTTAGCGGGAATTTCTCATTGTAACTTTGCTAACTGCTACATATCTGGTTGGAATTCAAAACCATTGTTCAAATTTGTGTACTTTAACTTGTTTCAATTGATGCAGGATGATTGATTTATCTACTTTATCTCCTGCGGAGATCACGGTGATGGGATCAGTGTTCTGTGTGTTGCTCTCAATGCACTTCACGATGCAGCTCATATCTCAGCATCTATTTTACTGGAAGAACCCAAAAGAACAGAAAGCCATTTTAATTATTATACTTATGGCTCCTGTTTACGCTATCAACTCTTTTGTGGGCTTGTTAGATGCTAAGGGAAGCAAACCCTTCTTCATGTTTCTTGACGCTGTTAAAGAATGCTATGAGGCACTTGTAAGTTCTTTTTCATTCCCCCTATACTGTGTCTCTCTCTGTGTGTGGCTATATCTTGATTTGTTGTGATTGTTCTGTTTGTTTCAGGTCATTGCTAAATTCTTGGCTTTGCTGTATAGTTACCTAAACATATCGATGAGTGCAAGGATTATCCCTGATGAAATCAAAGGAAGAGAAATCCATCATTCATTTCCTATGACTCTTTTTGTGCCCCGCATCACGCATCTTGATCACCGCACACTTGAACAGCTCAAGCAATGGACATGGCAGTTTTGTATTATCCGCCCAGTGTGTTCCATCTTGATGATAGCACTACAGATCCTCGGGATTTATCCAGCGTGGTTGAGCTGGGTTTTCACCGTCATTCTAAATGTTTCGGTATCCCTTGCGTTGTATTCTTTGGTGAAATTCTACCATGTTTTTGCCAAAGAGTTGGAGCCTCATAAGCCGCTTACAAAGTTCATGTGTGTCAAAGGGATAGTCTTCTTCGGCTTTTGGCAGGTAAAGTACTTATCACTAATGTTTCCTTTCTTCAAATTTCGCTTAATTCTGCTGATAAAGACAACAGAGTGATATACATATATAGTCTCTAGAATATCCGAAGATGTTCTAATTGCTCTGTCTTATTTCACTGCCATGAATTAGTTATTAAGCCTTTCTTTTTAAGTCTAGCACAGGACTATACTAAGTAGCGTAGAGGTTGTTACAATTAAATGACCTTACATTGTTAGTTGAGAGCTGGAGTTTCAAGGGGAATCTGTTGGTGGTCTTGGATGCGCATATGGTTAATCGAAGTCTTAATATTGTTTATCGAACCAAAACCATTTAGAACTCGTCGATTGGCTTGAGACAAACAAGGATCACCACTGCATTTTAGTTAGTAATTGAACATTCTGAAAGTTTATTAAAAGCATTCATGTCTTTAGCACATTGTTCCTCTTTAATCTTGGGAAGTCTTGGTATCTAACAAGGAATGTTTATGTTTGGCATGGGGGCTGTGTGTTGTGCAGGGAATAGTGCTGGAGATATTGGTGGGATTAGGAGTAATAAAGTCGCATCATTTCTGGTTGGAGGTGGAGCAGATTGAGGAAGCTCTGCAAAACGTGCTAGTGTGTCTTGAGATGATCGTCTTCTCCGTTATTCAACAATACGCTTTTCACGTTGCTCCTTACAGTGGAGAAACCGAAGCTAAGATGAGCATGAGAAAGAGAGATTGATTCTTATTTCTTAGAGAGAAGAAGACCCTTTTTCCAAATTTAGGCCAGAGACGTATTTTAATGTGAATGTTAATGATGTTATGTTACTTACACAACACAATGGTTAGTAATAATGTATGTTTTTGTTATTTGTTTTCATTAGGAAAGAAGTTGTTTTCTCTTATTATAAAGATAACAAAAGACGACCACACAACAAAATAAAAATAGAATCCAAAGGATAAGAGGTGAAAATAATATCTATTTGTCAAAGCAGATGGAAATATCACAAGGTGAATAACCCCTTTAAGTAACGAATCAAATACAAATAGGGGACTTTCCATGTCCGTGACTTTCTACTTTTGTCACTATCTTTTTGTTCACTTGTTATTGGCCTATAGAGAAAAATCTTAAAGGAAATTAAAAACGTAATAACTAAAGTGAAAGACCACGACGAGTCATCTCTTTGTCTAGTCTCATCGACGCGAACCTCTCATCGTTGCATTTTTTTATAAACGTTTCTACTCTTCGGTTCAGCTCATCCCTACTCCGAGACACCTTCACCTTCTTCACTTTCACCGGCGGTAGCGGCGGCAACGCCGCAGCAGACTCGTAATAGTTAGTTCTATCACTAAACGTCTCCGCTTTCTTCAAACCAGCTCGTTTTGTCTCCTTGGAATCGCTATCGCTAAGTCCAAACGTGTCCGGTTTCCGGTAATAACTAGTCAACGGCAGCGCTGACTTCCCTTCCGTTATCATCTTCCACGTGTTCTCAAGCGTCTCGTTCCTCCTCGGCTTCGCCACTTTCAACGCTCTCATAGAATTTCGCTCTGTAAAATTACGAAATTACCCCTTGTTAAACAGTGTTTCAGATTTTTATAAAATATCTAGATTTTTTATTTTGTAAAACATAAAATAAATTAAAATATCTAACTTGCATGACGTTAATAATTACCTGCTTTATTTCCACAACGTTTTAATTATTGTTAAATAATTAAATATCTAACTTGCATGATGTGATGTGTTACCTGCTGGGGTGGCCTTAACCAGTTTCCGTTGGCCGATCCTAGCCGAAACCAAAGGCTTCTCCGCCGGAGGTTGATTTTCCGATTTGGCTACCACCACTAAACACTTCGTCTCCTTCTCTACCGTCGCCGCAGCTTCTACTGGCATCTCCTTCTCTTCATAGACAACCTCCGGCTCCTTAACGATGACAGACTGCGAATTTTCGGAAACGAAACTGAACTCCGCATCCTTCATCTCCGTCCTCCGCCGCAGAGGAGCTTGTTGGACAATATTCTGATGATCAGTCTGGAACTTATTGTCACCACTGTAAGAAACCTCATAGTGGTCTTTGCCGTCGTGGCTGGTGACGACAGTACTCCGGTAAAACGTGGAAGAAACTCCGATAACGATGATGATGACGTTGGTGATGACGTATAGATAGGGTGGTCTCAGCCACGTGAGAACGGAGCTCAAGAGGATTGGAGCTTGCGAGAAATCTACTGCCATGGGAACGAGGACTTTTAGATGCATAGCTATAGCCACGAAACCAGTAGAAATTAACACCGCCTTCATCCACGACGCCATTTTCTTAATTCCGATTATGTCACTGTCACTATTATATCTTCGGAATTATGGAGTGGTCTTGTTGTCACGCTCTTAGCTCTGACTCTTTATTCTTTCCAGTTATATAGGGGACTAGAGAGGGGACTATACACCACTAGATCTTTGGTATGTATGAACGGTCAGGATTATTCCGTGTCTGGAGGTGTATAGCTGCACAAGTGCACATCCCCTTATACAATAAAACAAGAGTAGAGAATAAACTTTTTATGTTTGTGTCTTATTGACACGTAAGCACCAAACTTCACGTGTCCACACTCATACCCTCCAAATTCCAATATGGCTATTCGTTATAATTCCTCATTTTTGTGATCCTTATATTGCCTTTTTCAGCATATCGCCTATATATTAACTGGAAAATATTCAAAACATTTTATATGTATTTTTTTGCTTAAAATATCTAAATATGTATTGGTCGATAAAACAAATTAAAAGAATATATAGAGAGCGAATTTTTTTAAGTTATTTTAGTAGCTACAAGTTATACATTCTTTTGTTTATTCTATGTGATGTTGTATTGGATATATTAAAAAAGTTTTACGATATCTAATACAAATATTTATTATTAATAAGTCTTAACGATTAAAACAATAATATTTTTTTTATATAGGACAATCAAGTAAAACAAGTCATTGTTTGCATTAAAAAGTAAAATATCATTTTAAAATGACTTAAACACATCACTTGATATGAAAAGATACTAGTGTATAATCTCTAGTTGTTATTATGTTACGTGGGAATGCCATGATTTATTTATAATCAAATTTACCTAAAATATATTCAATCATTAGTAACTAATTTCTACCACAAAACAAATTAATTCATAATATCACCAAAACGCATGTGCCAATTTTTTTGTTATGATGCATTTATCTTGAAAAATGATCTAGTATATATCTATCTAACCAATATGTCACTGGATTGTTACGGAGGGATGTTCAAATATGTCAACCGGATTAAGTATTCATAACGAAACCCCACAAAGATATTTTCTTGAGATCTTAGAAAAAGAAAAAAAGAACCGGCCAAGGTAGTGGTCAAGTTTCCAACTGTCGTATATTTGACCCCCACTCGGCTCGAGTGGCTATCCACTCTACTATTTACTTTCCTTTTTTTTCTTTGTCGACCACTGCTCATTTTAGCTTCGATTCATGATGAAAATAAAACTAACTACTGCTCTCTCAAACCACATATAAGGGACAATTAAGAAAAATTTTAAATTAGAAAGATTAAGATAGTATTAATGTCTTTGGAATAATTATTCATTTATATTCCGATTTTAAATATTCCGATTTTTTTATATTCTAGATAGGACATCTTGTTAGACTTGATATTTTTATCTTTTGTGGTGTTTAGTGATTGTAAGAATTGTCAAAAAGTTTTTTTTGACTTAATCACAATAAGATATTAAGATTAGCCCATACTTCATTTTCATCTGATTCACATCACATCCACTGCAAGAAAAAATAAGAATATATTGTGTTCATTACCGACATACGGAAAGAAATTGGCGAATGAAACTTCGTCGAAATACAAAACACGACACTAGTATCCAACTGCCATGTGATGTAAGTGTGGTGGTGTGACAGTGAGTCGCGAGTTTTGTCTGATGTTATCCTTCATCCTGCCGTTAGACTTCACGGCGTAATTGTCAAATTAACCTCTTTTGGAGGAGAATCTAAAGAAGATCCGTTAGTTGGACCTGTCCACAGTTAAGCGTACGAAACATACGATTGCAAGTAACGATAACGTTGGCATCAAGACTCGTTTATTTATCGCCAAAGAGTCGAGGGTGAATCTCCGTCACTGTCCGATGAACATAATATGCAACGTGGAACGTGTCTATTGGCTCCAATTTTTCTCGTCTTTTACTTTTTTAATATTCGGCAGTGATCATTTGACTTAACCAGAGGAATGGAGTGTACATTTCCCTTTTGCATTGGCATGGTACTTATACTCTCTCAAATTTTCTCTAAGATATTAGAACCTCAAAATACTATGTTTAGCTTAACATTGTACATTCTACATACGTCTCCAACTTTTTGAGATGACGTTTTAAGTTTTACATATTGTGTTAGTAGCGATTTTTAACAGTATAAAAGCGATTCTTATAAGGCTGCGGTTGTAACGTCAAAGCTGGGATGATTGTCTTCTCCGTAATTCAACAATATGTTTTTCACGTTGTTCCTTACAATGGAGAAACCAATGCTACTATGAGAATGAACAAGAAGAAGGATTGATTGGTTTTGACTTTTGAGAGAGAAATAAAGATAGAAGACTATTTTGCTAAATAAGGACCAGGAATGTTTTTTTTTCGGGTCTAAAATGTTCTTAAATCTTGGTTAATCCTTGTTTAGACATCAATAACATTCAAATAAGACCAAGGAAATTGTTTTTTTTTTTCTTTTAAAATGTGAATGTTAATGATGTTTTATTATAAACTCCACTGTGATGAATAATGTACACCGGTTTCATGTTGAAACTAGACGAAACCATCGGACCACTAAACCGACCACAGTACACAGGTAAATGATGTAAAGATTCCTAAGTCCTATATACATTGTGTAAAAATTATAATACCAATTAACAAGTTACATTCATTTGTGACTGTTTTATTTTAATTATTGATAATATCTTTCGTTTTCAATCCATGTTGTGTAATGAAAACAAGACAGTCAAAATAGTAAAAACGATTTATAATTCAGACAAAAAAAGCTAAACATCGCGTCTACGTTTAGCCACTTCTTTGTCCAACCTTAGCGACTCTAGCCTCTCTTCCTTACCTTTCTTTATAAACTCTTCAAATCTTCGATTCAGCTCCTCCGGACTCGGATACATCTCAGCCTGCGGCGGATGATAATTAGTCACGTCCCTGAACGTCTCCGCTTTCCTCAAGGCAGGTTTTACATCGCTGGCGGCAAGTCCGAATGTGTCTGGTCTCTTGTAATGACTAGTCAACGACGTTGACTTCCACGTATTCTCAAAGTTCTCGTGCCGCTTTGGTTTCACCACTCTCAATGACTTCTTTCTGCTACTACCTGCAAAATTACAAGTTTACCCCCACGGTTTATCTTCTTTTTTTAACCGGTTGTTATTAAAACTTAGTCATCGTCGACATAATAGTGTTTGAAAATTCAAAAAAAATATCTAACCGTTACTCGACTGACGTCATCATTTCCTTCAATTATTATATTAACTTTCGAAAATTAAAAATTTGGAAAGTGACTACTCTTAAGTCTCCAGTGTACCTTTGACCAGTTTCCGGTGGCCAGATCTAGCCAAAGACAGAGGCTTCTCTGGCGGAGGAAGACTCTCCAATTCTTCCATCATCGACGGCACTTGATTCCTCTCCGATCTCAACACCTCAACAAACTCATCTCCACCGTTGATCACTCCAGAATTCTCCTCCATAACCTCTGTGACGAAGATTGGCGCCGGAGGAATAGTGGCCACGAAATCCAGATTCACCTTCTCCTGAACACTATAGTCGTCACGTTGTAAGATATCGTTGTCTTCCTCATCGTGATCACCGATGCTTTGGTAATACCTGGAAGAAGCTATAATAATGGTGATTATGACGTTAATGACGACGAAGAGGTACGGCGGTTTCAGCCACGAGACAAAGGAACTCCAGAATATGGGGAATCGCAATACGGCGAACTCTATAGCGATAGGAAGAAAAGACTTTAGAAACAGAGACGTGGCGGTGATTCCGGTGGAGATTAGCACCGCCTTGATGATGGTCGATGACATCATTTTTCCGATTTGGTATTTTCTCGACTCTATTGACTGTTGAGTTATTATATAGGTAGAGCTGATGGGAGAGCTAAGCTCTATTTTAATATACACCGTTGGATCTACGAATTGGAATTTGGACGGTTGAGATCGATTAAGGCTATCGGCTGGTTGGTGACGTACGAAATTACGAATTCGTTGCAGCAATAGAAGACGTGGCATTCTAATTTATGTTACTGGCACGTTTTTACGCGTACGTCCAGCTAAAAGTCATCACAAGGCACCACGTGTCAGCACTCCAATCTCCAAAATTCTTTAAATAAGAGATTGTAATTCTATTCGTCAACCTAATGTGACTTGTGAGTATGTATGTGACTATTTTTGTATTGTTTGCTTTTTTTTTTTTTTTTTAACCATGGGAGTTGTGAACTTTTTATACATAATATCTTTCGGTACTTAAAATCAGTATTTATTTCATTCTTATTTAAATAATATCTTCCCGTACTATGACTATATTAATATTATTAGTATAATATACTTGTAAAACTTAACGCCTATTGATTTTTAACCTTATCTTACTCAACTAATATTTCACTTTCATTCGGCAGAAGAAAAAAAATCAAATGGTAGTTTCAAAATGATACACAAACGGATCTGATGTACGTACCATAAATAAGAAATTACGTAGGTTTGGTTTGACAGCATGTTCTTGCATTCCACAAGCCCTTTTCTTCTTGCTCTTGTTCTTTTCGAAGGAGAATAAGATGCTCATAACATGATTCAACAGATTTTCCAATTACACCTGTTATAAGCTTTAACTGAGAAGAAACATCCTCGAGTTTCAAAAGAGCATCATTGTCTTCTTTACTCCAAAGTTGTTTTCCTTCTTCCTTAGTTAAAGAGTCTTATACAGTTAAAAACTAAACAAATTCATATTCATATTCAGAAATTTTTTAAAATTTTATTGAGATTTAAGGTAAAATAAGAACAGATTGCAACACTCATTTTAAACTTCATATGTTAGCTTTTATTTCTTACTTTTTCATTGGTTTAATTGTTTCATAACTAATTTATATATAAATAAAATTTTGTAAATATATAAGACATGTAATAAATATTTTTTTTGTAAATATATAAGATATATAATAAGTATATAGTTTATATGATCCCTACTACAGTTAAACCTCTATAAATTAATATTCGATTCATTAATACCTCGTTAAATTAATAATTTTTTTCGGTTCTAAATTGCTATTTTGATCCAAATATTATCTTTATAAATTAATAATATCGATAAATTAATAAAATATCATAAAAATACATTGGTCCCAATATTATTAATTTATAGAGGTTTTACTGTATATGATTATTATATAAGTCATTGGTAAAAAAAAAATGAAACTTATAATGTAGTGATGTTCGGGCGTTTTATTACATTGGTGATGTTCGTATCAAGAACATCTTGGAGATGATCCAAGTTCTTGTCGTAGTTATCTTTTAGAGCCGTGAGAATGATCTCTATATCCATCCCATACCTACACATTTTGTTTCATTAGTTAATCCTTTTTTTTTTGCAAACGTAATGAAATTCAAAGTTTTAAGAGAAAAAGAAGAAGCTTATGAAGTTTATGAAGTTGCTATTTTTAATCTTAAAAAAAAAAAAAAGAAGATGCTTACATGATGTAGATTTTATTTATCTGTACCAACGTAAATTTATCTTGTTTCCTCCGTCGTCACTTGTGAATCCGACATGCATCATGTTTATTTATTTATTTTTCAAAAAAAAAAATAAATATGTGACGAATTAATCAGAAATAAATATCTAACAGAAAAAATAAAGCTATAATCATAGCTATGTGGAATACACCTAATGAATAAATATCTCCCATGAAATGAGACGAGAACAAAAGGGCTTCAGTCATATATCTTAAAAATGTGACTACAAGACTCAACATTAACCAATTGTTACTCGCGATTTCAAAAATGATCCAAATGCTTGAGAATCAGAAGCTCCAAAAGTAGTAACTTAAAGTACAATAGAAATATCTACTGCTACCGCGAAGTCTTGATCCCTCTAGCTTGTTTCTTCTTATCCCTTTTCTTCATAGTTTTGGTGCTTGAACGTTTCCTGCTCTGCTTCATGGGTTTGGATTTCTTCACAGGCACAGGCTGCTTTACAGAGGCTCTGGCCGTGGAACCCGATTCTGTTGATTGGGTCGTGTCCTTGCGAACAGGCTCATCCTCTTCACGAGAAATCTCGCTTGTTGTCACTGTTACTTTCAGCTCGCCTGTATCATACATTGTTGTGCCTTTCATCCACAAAGAAACACAGTAAATATCAGCACAAGGTCATACCAAGGCAAAAGCAATCAACTGAGAAAAAGACAGATAATAAACCATTCTTATACCTAATTTATCGATTCCATTCAATCAGCTTTCACGTTATGGCTTCAAACTACTAATCATTGGGTAATTAAACACTCTCTTTAACAACAAAATGTGAAATTGCTTCACAATCAAAACTAATGTGATTTCTGAAAAGATTACCAGAAGTTGAAGCATCAGGCTCTGCTTCTTCATCCTCTGAATCCTCCTCTTCAGCTTCCTCATTTTCGTTATCCTCACCATGACCCGCAACCATCATCTCTTCCAATTTCCTCTGCACAGCTCAGATTCAAGATTCAGAACAATACGTTTCGAGCTCCAAGCCAAGAATCAATATCTATATCATAATACATATGATTGAACATTAACAAACTCTAACACATACATCATATAAACTATTTGTACTAACATTTGCAGTCAAATCAAAAGAAAGACTCAAATTTTCATCAAAACGAATCAGAACAAGTTAATGAAACAAATCAGAATGAAGAAAACAAAAGACAAGTGAAAGTTTCATCGCTCACCTTCTTACGGGCCTCGATTCGTTTCCGCCGCATTGCTTCCTCCTGCTGCTTCTGAGCTAACTTTCTCCTTTTCTTCTTCCTCTTGTGAAAACCAGTCACAAAATCCCTAATTTCGCCAACAAACAGCGATTATAGATACCCAGAATGAGTTTATATGACTGTGACTACGACTATTGCGATTGAATCAGCAGAACAAAATTAGATTTTTGTAGCTACCTGAGATCTTTCTCGTTAAATGAGACGGTGACGCTTTTGTTCTTGAGAGCTCTCTTCCCAATATGTCTGGCTCTCGTCGGCGGAGCCAGTGAACCCTCCTCCTCATTATTCATAGCTAGCTACTTTCTCCGATCGGAAACCAATCGATTCAGGTTAAAAAATTAGGGTTTGAGAGGTTTTATCAAAGCCAAGTCGAAGAAGAAGCAGGGAAAAAGATGGACTTTTAGTTGGGCTCAAGGCTCGGCCCAAATATAAGGGCAATAGCGTCTTTTAATAAAGTAAGCTAATTTGGTTAGGAAAAAGTTATGCCATTGACTATTTTTAGACAATTACCAAAACTGGCTTGTCTCTCATTCTAACAAAACAAAATAAACCTTCCAACAAAACCTAAGTTTTTCTTTTTCACTCAAAAAAAAAAAAAAAACTTCCTCGTAACTCATACAGAGGAAGACGATGGTGATGTTCATCATCAAACTCAATTGCTTTTGAACAAAACCAAAAAAAAAAAAAAAAACCAAGAATTTTTCTTTTTTTCTTTTTGTACGTATACAATTAAACAAACTCCAGCCAGAGTAAAAAATGAACGATTTATTCTCTAATTCATTTAAAAGGAATCAGGCTCAACTGGACGATGTAGAGGCAGGTCAAGAAACAATGAATCTCGACAAATTCTTCGAGGATGTTGAGAATGTGAAGGATGACATGAAAGGGATCGAGAGTCTTTACAAGAAGCTTCAAGACTCAAACGAAGAGTGCAAGACAGTGCACAATGCCAAGAAGGTGAAGGAGCGACGAGCTAAGATGGATGGAGATGTAGCTCAGGTCCTTAAGAGGGTCAAAATGATCAAACAGAAGCTTGAAGCCTTGGAGAAAGCTAACGCTAATAGCCGTAATGTCCCGGGTTGTGGGCCAGGTTCGTCTACGGATAGGACTCGATCTTCTGTGGTTAGCGGTCTCGGGAAGAAGCTCAAGGATTTGATGGATAGTTTCCAAGGTCTACGTGCTCGTATGAACGCTGAGTATAAAGAAACCGTAGAGCGCAGGTGTTTGCTCTTCTCCCTAGATTTCTTATATTGCAAGCTATTGTTCTTGTTTGTTTTCTTGGTTTGCAAGTTACGTAATTATGTTGGAATCGGTGTAGGTGTTACACGATAACGGGAGAAAAAGCAGATGAGCAAACAGTTGATAACTTAATTGCAAGCGGTGAGAGCGAGAATTTTCTCCAAAAGGCGATTCAAGAACAAGGAAGAGGTCAGATCCTAGATACGATATCTGAGATCCAGGAGAGACATGATGCAGTGAAGGAGATAGAAAAAAATCTACTAGAGCTGCATCAAGTTTTCTTGGACATGGCGGCTCTAGTGGAAGCGCAAGGGCAACAATTGAACAACATCGAGAGCCATGTGGCAAAAGCGAGCTCGTTTGTGAGAAGAGGGACTGATCAGCTTCAAGACGCGAGGGAGTACCAAAAGAGCTCGAGGAAATGGACTTGTTACGCGATCATACTCTTCATCGTCATTTTTATCCTCCTTCTCATTCCCCTTATACCTCACATAATGCTCATGTTGAAGAAGTGAATTTGATGGAGAACAAATTGATTCTCAATGATGGAGAACAAATTGATTCTCAAAATCATCTCTTCGCTTGTTTGTTTTTCCTCTTTTTGAAACAAAAAAAAAATAGAATGGGATAGTTAGATTATGGTGAAACCATGGAAACAAATTTGTAGAGATTTTTGAAACACCTATTTGTTATTGTTATTGTAAATCTTTTGACATACTGATTTTTTTTAATCTATTATCTCCATCTTTAGTGTTTATGTAACAATGTTGTGAATCATTGATGTTGATATGTTAGATCGAAGCATATGCATTGTAAAAAAGGTAAATTAATGTAAATTTAATATCTCAAACTTCTATATATCGTTAGGAGCTTATTGCGCAAGAGTCTGTGGAACACAGCCACCAGACTAACACTTTTGAAAATTATATCCTCAAGTACAGAACAATAAGTACAGTGGCGAAAGAAGGTATGACTTATGGGTGGCAATTTAAAAATTTAGTGTATTTTGATGTGTTTTTGTATAAAAATTATATAAACTTCAGCATAATTAATATATTGACCCCTATAAAATTAATTTTTTATATTTTGACCTTCACCCTACGCCACTGAACAAGTATATATATATATATATATTCACTGTTCTATGCTCTGGCATCTTAACTTTAAGGCCAATTTACTTATTTTCCAAACAGCATAGACTCATCCGTAAGTGGTATTGCATTTTTCTGTTGTAAAAAAAAACTATGAAATCACATAGTTCCGAAAAAACTAAGATAATTACAACGTCATATATAGATTTCTCACTTCTACCACAAGAACTAAAAGAAGAAAATTACCAATATCTGCCAAAAATCATCCAAAAAAAAGTTTAGTGCTAGATATGATGATGCCAAAGAAATGATTTATGTATAAAAGCAGTTAAATGGCTCTGTAATTTTTTCTCGCAAATTTCTGAAGTGGCAGCAGCACGTGCTGTGTTCACCAAACTTCAACATCTTTTCTAGAAAGCCTCTTTTACTTTTTCAAAAAATCTAAGGTCACTGAAAAAAAAACAATAGTACTGTACTGCTATGATTACGG
>CM051363.1:4142523-4167523 GCA_028015245.1 Cardamine occulta
AAAACAAGAATAAAAAAATAGATACAAGACGCACAAGTGGTTCGGGGAAAGAAGACAAAACAGTGTCAGAGTTGTGTTGCTCTTTACTATGTTCATGGAATCCGAGGAACCAACAGATCCGTACCAATACAATACTCCATGGATAACGAAGATAATACCGCCACATCAGCAGTCATTTCCAACAACGGCTAGTTCTGTGTGCCGTGTTCGTTTTTGCTTTTTTTTTAAACCGCCAAAGTCACTACCACCTAAAAAGGAGGAGGTACATTTTTTTTCTTTCAAATAAAATTAGCTTAAATTTAAATAAATGAAAAAATCTCAACTATCAAGTACTTTGTTCTCGGTTTTGGAAATAAAACAAAATAAATATCACTCATTTCTTTGGGAAAAATCAAAAACGTCGGATTTTTCTCTGCAGGAATCTCAACTATAACTACAAGTCAAACAGAAACGTCGGATTTTTCTCTGCAGGAATCTTGGGTTTTTAATCATTTAGGCAATATGGCATTGGGGAGAAAGAAATTAAGTGCCGGTAAAACATCATCAAAATCAAACAGAAAGGTAGTGTGTGATGGAGGATTAGGATTAGGGTTAGAGTTTGCTAAGTATAAGAGAGGATTTGGTAGGAAGAGGGTTCTTGTTTCAGACGCCAGATCCGGGATTCTAGTAAAATCCGGGAGGAAACATTGAGCAAAAGTCGAAAGCTTGAAGCTCTGCCTCAAGATATTCTGGTTGGTTCTTAATCTCACTAACTCCATTAATTCAGTTTTCTATTATTCGTGTCCTGTGAATTAGTTGATTGTTTTGTGTTCTTAAACCGATGATTAAGCGAATAGAGCTGGGAAGTAAATGATCCCTTTATGTGCTCTAATAATATATATATATTTTTAAAAAATTGTCTAGTGGAAAGTGTATTAAGCTTTTCTATGTAAAATGTTTCTATTTGTAGTTGAAGTTGCTACACTTTTGAATTTATTGGGTGAGACTGAAGTTACTGAGAAATTTCATTGGTTTATTTGAAGGTAAGGATTATTTGTGGTGTGGAGCATGAAGACTTAGAGCAATTGTTTAATGTGTCTAAAACTATAAGAGAAGCTGTAAGTAAATGGTATATCAGTGTAGATTAATGATTGAAATCTTTATGACAAAAAAAAGAAGAAAAATTTCTGATCATTTAATTTGTTTTCCTCTCACAGACATTGATCGCCAAGAAATGGCATTTTGAATACACCACACCAAGGAAAACTCTATTTTTCCAGAATGGGCTTGATTCGATGATCGATTTGGGAGGTGGAATCAAAGCTCCATTGCTGAAAAAGCACCGATTTTCGAGGATAAGTTGTGACAAGAAAGTTTCTAAAATCTCAATTGCTCTTTTCAAATGAATACAACAACCCCCCCCCCCCCCCCCGGTATTGCTAAAAACGTTACAAAAGGATTGTAAACGAGACGCGATCACACAATCCGATTTCTTCAAGAGCTTTGGTTGAAGATTCGGTTTAAGTTTAAGTTGAAGTCTTCTTGAAAATATTTTTGTTTGATAGGTCTCTGTGAATTGTTGTCAATAGGTCCTTTGAAGTGGTACGCGTGGCCCTTCAATGTATAGATAAATATTTTGATAGCTTTTATGGTTTTGCAAAGAGAATTGACAATAGATACAAACAGTTACGTTGTTTCAAATGTTTCTATTTCTTTTATTAAAAGATTTAGAAAGAACCCATTATTTTATATCTATGTGGGCTGTGGCCAATTGTTACGGGGATGACTGTAAGCGTAAGCGTATTAGTTTGTTTTCTTTATCATTATTGAAATGAATTAACAAAAAAAATTAACATTATAAAGATGGAGACGAAAGAAGCCAATAACAAACTCAAAATTGAGATATGTCACAGTCATTAGAAGAAGACAAAATATTAAACGTTGATTAGGGGAAAGTATTGGTCAAGGTTTTATTAAAAAAAAAAAAAAAAAAACTATTGGTCAAGGAGAGCGGATATAAATATAATTTAATTCAAGGTTTTGTAAACTATGATTGTAGAGTTTGGGCCTAGGCCTTTTTCCTTTGGGTAATTTACTTTTTCGAACATACTGGTTTTAGATTTTTTTTTTTTTTTTTTTTTTTTTGTCGTCAACATATTGGTTTTAGATTTCAGACAGTAAAATGACATCCACGACTTTATGAAACTATGCCGAATTTGGACCCAAAATGAACACCCTAGCTAGTTTTTTTTTTCCGAAATACACAGTTCTGATGATAAAAAAAAAAAAAAAGTTCAGCAAGATCATTACAGATAAAAGCATCCATGTCCAAGTCAGAACGTTGTTTGATGGATTGATTATTCATTTATTAAATTGTGTAGGATCGAAGCTTGGTAGTTAGTAGTATTAATTTGCTGACAACTAATCAAATACATTACAGAATTTTCTAGTTAATTTATCTTTTATTCTTCTTTTTTTTTTGGTTTATTTAAAGATTGTTGTTCTCCTAAAATGATTGGTAAAAATATGGACAAAAATAAAAGTCAACGGACGGAGAGACCAGCAAGGTTTTGCTGTATATTTGCTTTGGTGGAGCCATGAGCTTCAGCCGTTCGGCACGCATGAACATGCATATGACTCGTCCGTCAACGCCCTCATATTTAATTTTGATATCATTATTGACCCAAGCAATCAATTACTAAGTCAAGTAGGAGTATCTTTCAGTGGATGTCGATATGGTTTTGCCTTTTCTATGCAATTTTAGTCCCAACTAGACATTAATTCTAAATGTTTTAAATGGCAAAAAAATTCCAAGAAAAAAAAAAATCTTTTTTACAGATAATTAAGATTATTTAGTTTCAACTCGAATAGAGCTAGTGACATGAACATGGTTGGTAACAGCAGGAATATTCTGTTTTTATAGATTCCTCAATCATCAAAAAACACGTATAAGCCTATGTTATAACTTATACTACTTTAATTTATACTTCACGGAAGCTAACTTCCAGCTTTGCATTCATAAGCCTTAAGGATGCATATAATAACTATGAGCGGCATTGAAACTTCGTTCGCTCAATCTATATCGTTGTTAAAATATTTTGCATTCATCATAGTCCGCTCAAAAAAATCATCATTTTGGGGAAATAACTGTGTCTGTTTCACATCTTTTGAACTAACTATATATCTATGATTCTATGAATACCAAACCAATAAATTCGGTAAGCAAATATACACTTGACTTAAATCATAAGTTTAGATTCCATTCTCAATATATAGAAGTCTATATTGACGAAAAAAGAAGAAGAAATTAAGTATATATTACAAGTCTATATACTTTATTGTATACATCAGATCTGTCTTTTTATACATCGACTAACCATTGATTTGGTGCGAGTCTAGAATAGAACTTCACGGCAAATTAATTTTGATATGAGAAAAGTCATGCGACCACACTTCATACTTAAACGTCGATAGATACCCTTTTTCATAAATCAAATAACGTCGACAGATATGTTTGAAAAATAAATTAGTAGGCCTTATTAACAATACATATTTTGGATTCTTACGAGAAACAATAAATGACAAGTAGGCTTTCATATAAAGATTCTCATTAGGAGGGTAATATTCACTCCAAAGCATTATTTGAACAAGTTTGTGGCTTTGCATTCTTGACTAGTTTATGTCATCCTTCCACACTATAGAGAGATATATATGTATATATGATCAGTAATTAGGTGAGGGATTCAACTTAAGACTTATTGCCTCTAATTTCTTTTTCATCTAAGGATTTAAATAAAATTCATACCTTTTTATTCCATGGGTTTATCAAGACATTGCAGTAACTAATTAGGGTGGAAGTAAAGACAAACTAAAACCGGAGTTTAAATCATAACCGATACTCAATGAATTGAACCAAAACTTAACAATTTGGTCCGTATTCATATGATGTGATGATGACTAATCGATTTGAAACAATATTATTTCTAGATAATAATAAAAAATTGTTGTATCTAAAAAAAAACATGTCCTTTAAATGAACCGTACAACTCCAAAACCGAGCTTCGTATACTTTTATTTTTCTCTAGCAGTCATAGAACAAAGAATAATATGTAATATGTAATTTAACAAGCAGGATAAGGTTATAAACATTAAGTATGATTGCATAAGTATAATACCAATCAAACCAAACTATCGTACTTAAAAATCGAACAAACCAAATTCCAGTAACCGAAATGTCAACTATTTTAGCGCGTGAAGTCAAGCAAGCGATGGGACCTCAACAAGTCTTAGGAGAGTTGGAGTAAACCTAAAGCGGAACCTGCTTTTGTCAAACCATTCAAACACAATGGGCGCCACAATGACCACCTTTAGTTGACCTTGACTTCTTTTCTTTTGTAATTATTATTTCCCTTGTTTTTTTCATCCTCAGCCTATAACTTGTTAGAACATGATTAATAGAAAAACTTTTTATAGGGTGGATTCTTAAAATTAAAAAATTTATTCTAAAATTTTTTATTTAAAAATTAGTTTTTAAGATAAAGTTTTTAAAACACGTTTACCAATAAAATTTATATATTTTTAATCTTAAAAACCCTTTTTAAAAATCTTTGAACTTTCCATTAATCATACGCTTAGATTTATAATGCTTTCTTTCTGAATCATTTATTCTTCGTCTATATTTCTTTCTAACTAATTTATTATAAAATATAATAAATCATATGATTATAACTTTCTCAAAGAAGGATATTTAATTCTTTTGTTGGCAAATAATTAAAGACGCTAGTAAATTTTTTGTTTTCAAACTTTAACGTGTTTTAAATACGATTAATATCAATACTTCATGAGATATTTATATTTAGCTGGTTTTCATTTAAAAATCGGCAAACCCCGTAAGTCGAATATTCCTTTGAATTTGTCTTCACGTTAGACGAGGAAAGTTTGAATTCATTTTGCATGGAATTTTATTTTTGTGTTTATCTTTTATTTTCCCTTTAAAAAGACCCACAGGAGTCAGGACCATCTTTTCCCCCCTTTATTTTTTACAAATTTAGTTTCTATCTTTCATTTACGAAAGTATCCTATATTTTTTATATAAAAATATAGTCTTTATCACGTTTCACTACGACGTTTAATGTATAAATAAAATCGCGGCGAGTTCGGGATAAATAAGCGTTTGGTTGCGTGAAAAATCTGGGAGATGTACTGTACTGGGGTAATTTAGGAAATTTGGCTTATGAAAATCGTAAGGAATATTTTTTGGGGGGGTCAAACTGTAAGGAAATCTATAGTTGAGAACTTAAAAGTGAAAAAGTAGTGCCCCGAATCTGGAAAAAAAAAAAGGGAACGAGCCCAGGCTTTTCACATTACCTTTAACCCCTTTATCTTATATAATTGCTTTATTACCCCTTTAACCTTATATAATTTCTTTAGTCCCCCTTTACCTTTTTAAAAACCAAATCCTCTCTCCCTAGAAGTTTGGCGTCAACCAAAATCTGTAAATAGTTTTATTACATGTCCTAAAAGATTTGAATATATCCCAATGCCACGGAATTGTATAGTGTGAGCATTAACCGTACCTTGAAAATAAGAAAGGAAACGTATGGATAAGCACTCCACGTAAGTCGTAACTAATAGCTTATTGTTATTTATTTCTTGAAAAACAAAATATTGGTGGTCGAAAACGATAACTATTTGTGAACAAACTTTACATCTGAAATAATATAAACTTTATATCTGTAAAGAAAAATTTGAAGTCACGTTGTAAGAAAAACCATGCTGCATCCCATGAAACAAATTAATTCTAAGAACATTATCCAAAGCGAAGTAAATGTTATCCAAATAGATAAAGAAAATTAGTTGGACCATCAAATGATATGCGATCCTTGCTGATGAGTACATGACGTGTTCAATTAATTTTGCTACCAATCCACCGACCTCAACTCTTCTTTTGGTAAAATTTAATATTAGTATATGATATATATATTGTGTATCACAATCCATAGACGTTACGATATCTGGTTTTTAAGCATTTTCTTATAAAATGTAAATTAATATTGAATGTATTTCCACGTAACTATATGTATGATCTGATAGTAGTTAAATTATATGTGTAAAAGTACAGTAGATAATAGCTTTCATATGAATTGTTTTATGTTATCAATTCACCTTTTTTTTAATAATAACAATGTTATTACTATTACTCCCAAACTAAACATCCATTTTTTTTTGTATCCACGTCTTCTAATGCCCTAGTGGTAAACTTTTTGAGATGCCAAAAATTTACATTATCGCGGAAAACAAAGTCTTGAAAAATGAGCAAAGATCATTTGGCATTATTCGTTGTGTGTAATTGGATAGAGCCGTTGAACGATATAGTGGATCTTAGAAATCAACGAGTTGTGTATTTGATTCACAGTCGTGCATACATCTGCGATAATTTTATTCACACACTCCAAATACCGGAGGTGACCAGATTTTGAAAAAAAATCTACGGATTATTTGTTGGATTTAATTTCTCCGGTTTATTTTTTTGTTGAACGATCTATTCAGTTCAGTTATTTGTCTTCTAATTTATGAAAAACTAAATTGATCCATTGTTGACTGCTCTGCTATTAACTACTTACATCTCAAGGAGTTAATTATAAAAAATATTCTTCAGCCGAAGATTTTATTTTGGCTAACGTTTTATGCAAAATACTACAGGGCATTAGAAATTCTTTTAAGTAAGGAAAAAAATCTTATCTTAAATAAGACATACATATAACATTATTAAATATCCACATGCTATTAAAGTCATATCTTCACGGTGGAGTTAATAACATGTTCACATAACGGTCATCAAGTTGCTCAAAGTCACGAAACAACGTCACATTATTTAATAATCTTAGGATGTGGATAATTTAGTATAGTAAAACATTATTTATAAGAAAATATCAAATCATTACGGATTCACAGTCACAGCTCAGAAAATAGTAAAAGACAGCTCAACACTTTTCCCCTTCTCTTCCGCTATAGTCTATATAACTCTAATAAGTAATCTCTAATCTCTCCATCTATTTTTTTTCAATTTCGCTTCCACTCTCCTATATTGTTTCCAAGAAAAAAAGAGGGTCAGAAAAACAAAGCTAAAGACTTTAAGGGTCTCTTATATACTATCTTTATAAAATGCCTGCCGGTGGTTTTGTCGTCGGAGATGGCCAAAAGGCTTATCCCGGCAAACTCACTCCCTTTGTTCTCTTCACTTGCATCGTCGCTGCCATGGGTGGTCTCATCTTCGGATACGATATCGGAATCTCCGGTAATCATCTCACTATTTTTTTTTGCTTTTACATTTCCACCCTACAAGTTTCTATTTAATCATCAATACCCCCAAAGCAGAAATTATAATTGTCTTTTTCATAGATAAAAATTAGAAAAATCGTCCATTAGTTTCCCTTCTGTCATAAACAACCCCATGGCTCAAAGTTACAGAATCCGTATAGTATTGCTATAGGTTTTAAAAATTTACAAAATTGCCAAATATGTTTCTATAGAGTCATGAACACCCTTAGTCCCTCATCCATGTCTGATTCTTGGTTTTGTTTTTGGGACTTATGTAAACTAATTTTTAAAACACAGGTGGTGTGACGTCGATGCCGTCGTTTCTCCGGCGATTCTTCCCATCGGTGTACCGGAAACAGCAAGAGGACGCGTCAACAAATCAGTATTGTCAATACGATAGCCCAACGCTAACACTCTTCACTTCTTCGCTGTACCTAGCGGCGTTGATCTCGTCGCTGGTGGCTTCCACCGTGACGAGAAAGTTCGGACGGCGGCTCTCGATGCTCTTCGGTGGTATACTGTTCTGCGCCGGAGCTCTCGTCAATGGCTTCGCTAAACACGTTTGGATGCTAATTGTCGGTCGTATCTTGCTCGGTTTTGGTATCGGTTTCGCTAATCAGGTCCGTCACTATAAACCGTAATTTTAGTTTTTAACAATTTAGTTTATCAACCCATAGCAAAAGCGGTGCGAAAAGTAACTTGGACATAAAAATATGATTAGTTTAGGCTGAATATTTAGATGAAAGTATAGATTAAAAAAAAATTAAATAAAAAAACAATATGTTTTTCAGTAACCATAAAAGTATATTGTCTATGTTTTACTTTTTCTTTCTTTTACTAGCATTTTTTCTCTTTGACATCTATAGTAAGAAAAGACGAATAACAATTCTTTTAACTATAAATAACTATTCTACGTGTTGTATTATAGAATTTAATATATTGGAACGTAAGCTTATATAATATGACCGTTATAAATGTTCTTTGGTTTTTGGAAAAAAAGTTATGAACCAAGCCAACCACTTCCATTGAACATAATCATCAAATAGTTAGGTCAACTTGACATTATTTTTCTTGCTTTTTCTACAACGTCGATCATTATTTTCCACATTATATGATATGATATAACAATTATTGATTTTTTTCCGGCTAGTATCCACACTTCCACATGGTCTGTTCTGTAACCCCTGATGTCTCTTTCTCTACTTTTTTCAATGGTTTCGTTAATTGAACGTCTATATATAATTTGTCTTTGACGTCATATCGGATATTTTGTTTTTCTGTTATAACTCCGATAAAAAAGGTCATATTCGGACAGTATCTTCTTGAGCTATACCACAATGACGTAACTGACCCTGTATAAGTTCCATATTTTAAGTCCATGCCCCTACTTGATCCCAAACGATTTAGAAAGAATCTTCAGTTAAAAAAGTCAGATTCGGACCGTATCTACTTAATGACGTAACTGACCCTGTCTAATCTTTCTATTTGCACAAATACAGAGGAGCTCTTAACATTGGCTTCCAGCTCTCAATCACAATCGGAATCCTAGTCGCCGAAGTACTCAACTACTTCTTCGCCAAAATCAAAGGCGGTTGGGGATGGAGGCTCAGTCTCGGAGGCGCGGTGGTCCCGGCTCTGATCATAACCCTAGGCTCCCTCGTACTCCCTGACACTCCCAATTCAATGATCGAGCGAGGCCAACACGAAGAGGCCAAAACAAAGCTCAGGCGAATCCGCGGCGTCGATGACGTCAGCCAAGAGTTTGACGATTTAGTTGCCGCTAGTAAAGAGTCGCAGGCGATAGAGCATCCGTGGAGAAACCTCCTCCGCCGTAAATACCGGCCGCACCTCACAATGGCCGTTATGATTCCGTTGTTTCAGCAACTAACCGGAATCAATGTGATTATGTTTTACGCTCCGGTTTTGTTCAACACCATCGGTTTCACGACTGACGCTTCTCTCATGTCCGCCGTGGTCACCGGATCGGTCAACGTCGCCGCCACACTCGTCTCCATTTACGGTGTTGACAGGTGGGGACGTCGGTTTCTCTTTCTTGAAGGCGGTACACAAATGCTTATATGCCAGGTTAGGAAAAATAATCACCATTTTCTTTTTTTTATTTGATACTATTAACGTTTTGATTTTTATGTATGAATTTAGAGATCAATACTCATCATTGGATATTAAACGTTTTGCTTTGGTGTTGCTGTAGGCTGTGGTTGCAGCGTGTATCGGGGCCAAATTTGGGGTCGACGGGACTCCAGGTGAGCTACCAAAGTGGTATGCTATTGTGGTTGTAACGTTTATATGCATCTATGTGGCGGGTTTCGCGTGGTCATGGGGTCCGCTAGGGTGGTTAGTACCGAGTGAGATCTTCCCATTGGAGATAAGGTCAGCGGCACAAAGTATCACGGTGTCGGTGAACATGATCTTCACGTTCATTATCGCGCAGATCTTCTTGACGATGCTTTGCCATTTGAAGTTCGGGTTATTCCTGGTTTTCGCATTCTTCGTGGTAGTGATGTCAATTTTCATTTACATATTCCTGCCAGAGACGAAAGGGATTCCCATAGAGGAGATGGGTCTAGTGTGGAGATCACATTGGTATTGGTCAAGGTTTGTGGAAGATGGTGAGTATGGGAATGGGGTTGCGATGGGTAAGAGCAGCAATCAAGGAACGAAGAATGTTTGATTTATAGATTAATTTTTAATGAAACTGTTTTAAGAAAGGACGAAAAAGTTGTAATTTCTGATTTCGTAAAGAAGAATTGTACTAGTAGTATAGATATATTTGTGTTTATATGATTCACTTTCCATATCACATGGTGAAATTATGCATATGATTCTTTTTAAGTATCTTAATCGTGTTCTCTTATGTGAATTTACCCCTTACTATTTACGGTGCGTTGTATAGTGTTCTTATATATATATATATAGTGTTCTATATAAGAAGTGATGAAAAATATGAAATGTGTTAATGATGGAATAAAAAGGAATAAAATAACAAAAATATTTGAGTTTAACAATTTTCTGGTGAATATTACACAAAACACTTAAAAAGTTAGAATTTTCATTTTATTAGTTATATTTAACTAGTGTACAATATATAGTATAATCAATTTTGAAAACTTGATAAATTATAGATGGCGTAAAATAGACAGAATTTAAAGCGAGACATCTTGTGCTTTCAAATTGTTCATCCGAGATTATTATTTGAGAGGCTAATTTCAACAGGACCTAGAGACAGTTTTTTATTCAAAAGGCAATGGTCGCATCATTCTATATGAGCTTCCCTCTATTGATTTTGTCAAAAAAATTTATGGATATGAACAAAATTGTTTATGATATGTATTTTTTTAGTGATATTACCTATATAAAAGTACATAAACTAAATTCGTGGTCAATTACTAGACAAATTCTTAATATAATGGGTTAGTTTAGAATATTGCAAATTATTAACCAATCCTATAAGAAAAAAATATCATTCTAACAAAAAATAAATTCTAAACAAAACAATGTAGATTCAAGTTTGTTCTCTTTTGTTTGAATTTTTATATATTTTAATTGGTTTTGAGTTTTTTTTATTGACTCATACTTTTCTCCACTCTTTGATAATTTTTGTTGATTCAATCTAAGATATTGCATGATGATTTCATATTTCACGAATGCATCATCAAATTAAGATATCTTCGCCATTTCATCATCAAATTAAGATATTGCATCATCAAATTAATTTTTGTTGATTTCATATTGCATGTTGATTCAATCTATGTGTAGTTTTGTATCTTTACTAAAAGTAAAAGTTTCTAATTTCAATCAACAGTTCTTAGTTTTTTTGTTCAATCATTCCCAATTTTACAATTTTGAGTAATTAAATTCAACGATCAATATTTACTAGTTTACAATTCAATTTATTAATAAGTCATTGTTGAAGATTGTGCATATTTTGTCATGTATCCGAGTATTGTAGGCTTGGTTTGCATATATTTAATGCAATTTTAATGATTTGAGAGAATTTTTTTTCTAAAAATACCAATAAAAATCATATGATCTATCTGGTTATAGAAGAACCTGATCACAACTATCTCGAGAAGGGATTAATAGATCAGTGGAGACAAACTTTGACTTCTCAATCACAGTGGGTAAAGTCAACCACAAATATTGCATTGTGCATGCGAGTTACATCACTTGTTTCTATCATTAGTTTATTTTTACTAATGTGATGTTCACATATCGTTGGAGGGAACATTGGAGTTCAGAATGCAGTCATCAACCTCCTGAATCATTTGAGGTTGAATTTGTTCTTTGAGGTATAGAACAAAGCCATCCCTGAAATACAAATATTTCATTGAAATCCCTAGTGATTACCAAGTAAGATCACTAATTTGAAATACAAATTTTTCTTTTTCTTTTTGACCAAAAGCTGTTAATCGTTGATTGGTTGAGGTCAAATCAGCTTTCCAATCCAACTGGTTTCGACCGGTTTGATTTAGTTTGGTTTGGTTTGGTTTGGTTTAGGCATTAATTTTTTTTTACTGAAATTCAATTCGGTCAATAAAATATAAGAAATGTCATATTGACATTCTTTTCTAAAAGAATGCGAAACAAGAAACTATTATCTTTTGAAAAACAATATAATAAATGTAAACAAGTCATTTTGTGTGGATTTTAAACACGCCAAGCAAGCTGATACATAGGATAGGGGAGGAGGCTTTATTTTATCCACCATGTATGTATCACTCATCGCATTTTTTGTTAAATTATTCACTAACTTTGAGACTGAAACAGCACTCTCTTGGTCTTGCTTTTGCAATTGTTGGTTTTTCTACTGCTTGTTGTTGGATGGAGAGCGGACCATGCAATCTTAACACCACTAGCGACTTCAATTGGAGAGCAGAGCTTGAAATATCTTGACGGTGACGGTCGGAGCGTTTTACCTTGTAGCTAAATCACGGGCCTAGACTACTTTGAGATTTAGCTGCAGAAAGATGGAATTATCATTTGGTCAGTTTTAATTACTTGAATGATAAACAATGTAACCAGTTAACTACACGTACGTTGATCAATACATACAAAATACAAGAATGCAGAGAATGTTTGACTAATTAGAGGATTGAACAAGATTTTCAATTTTAATTTCAAGATTGAACAGGAATATTTTTTCTAATTTAAAACTCCATCTTGCATCAACCCCTGTCTACATTCAAAAGATGCCTTTGTCTGATACTACATAACACATTTTAACGATTGATCTTTTGCTATATTTGCACATAATCTAACAGATAGAAAACATTTTCCCTGACTAATCCACGACAAACACTTTTCAGCTTTCATAGGTATTGACTATTGAGAATAACAGACAAACAGAGCTGCAAAAATGAATAAATTACCTATGAAATACTATAGAGATTATTTGCTAAAATACCTTAAATATTGTTAAACTTTTGCAAACTATACCACATTTTACAAAATTGGAAATTTACCTTTTATGTTAAAACAAAATGATATTTTTGTCCTTAGTTAATAACTTAAATTTTAAAAATAAAATAAAAATATTTTGATTATTTAATTTTTATAAATAGTGAAACATAATTAATTTAAATATAATAAAAATATAATTTTAAAATTAATTCAAATTTCAAAATATAATTTTTTTTTGGATTTAGTTGAGATTTTAGATATATATATATATATATTAAATTGATATTTAATAACCATTATTATGTTATTTTCTATTTATTTATATTTTAAGAATACAAAAAAAACTGAATATTTTTATTTAGTCTAGATAAATTTTTACAAATTAATTATAAATTTTAATTATAAATTTTAATTATATAATCATAAAAATATTTTAGATTTTTAGATTTAGTTAAGATTTTAATGTATAATTTATTAATTTTACATAATAATTTTTAATTGATAACCTCAAATCAATTGTTTAGATAAAGGAATTAATAAACTTTAATCGATCTATCAAAAACTAAAAAAACAGTTTCTCTAAAACTTAGACGACGTTCATTGACTCCAATTTTCTCATTGACCCTTACAATAACCAGGTCAGTTTAATCTCTACTACCAACTTTAGTGATCCAATAATTCATTTAGATATAATTGCTGGGTTGCTTCCTTCATGCTTCAACCGTTGATTATGTTTTTATTTTGTAAAAGTCTGTTTACCAGAATTTATCCCACTAAGAGTATATAATACTTTTCACTGATTTAATAATTTTGATTTTTTGCTGGTGTACTTGTTTTAAAGCAGATGATAGACCATGTCAACTTCAAGAACGGTTGCACCCATATCACTTCCTATGCGGTTGTTTACTTGTGGAACTGAACCTGAATTCACAAGGAGCTTTACATACCATTCAGGGCTGGAACATCTACCTGATTTGAAAAACCAAATCCCATCAGATGAGCTGGATCTGATCAGAAATGGTCCACTAGGAGTTCTTCTAAGGTTTTATGAGAGTAGGTTCCTATGGTCAGCAAAAATAGTGCATGATCTGCTAGTAAACCAGCTTGTAACAAAGAAGAAGTATGAGTTTTGGACTCTTTGTGCTGGACAAGCAATTGGGTTTTCATTGAAAGAGTTTGAGAAAATTACAGGTCTAAACTGTGAAGCTTATCCTCCTGACAATATGAAGGGCGAGGTTGATCTTCAGTTTCAGATCTGACTGGGGTTGACGAAGGAAAAACAACCATCTTACAGTATGGTTGCAGAACAAATTATGAGTTGCAAGGATTGGGAAAACAAGGAAGACAGAATTAGACTCGTCTATTTATTTTTGGTTTTTCGATTTTTGCTTGCTCGTCATCCGGGATCAGGAATAGCTTCAGAAGCAGCTTTCTTAGTTACAAGATACAAGAAAGACTTTGAGTGTCCGCTAGATACAAGATAAGAAAACTGGTCAGTAGGGTCCCACAGAACATACAAACCGGTGACTATGGAGTTTATGCGCTTAAGTATATTGAATGCTTAGCCCTGAAAAAAGATTTCAAGGGCCTATGCGATGACCATATTGCGAGGATCCGTGCAAAGTTGGCCGCAAATATTAGATGAGTCAAAAAATGTGGGTTTCTATTAGTTTGTTTTTCTTTATATTTGATGGACTTTGACTATGTTTCATACTGTGCCTTTATTTTATTTTATTTTATTTTACAATGATTTTAGATATATATATATATATATATTTAAGACTTATTATTGTTACTCGAAGTTAAAGAAGCACTCAATTAGATTAGTCTAAATAAAATGATGAAGAACTCAGTGGCGTGTTATGAACTTACAATACCATTACTTACGTAATTTGACAAGAAACATTGCTATAATTATGGAATGAAAGTAAAGCAACATAGAATCTACATCAGTTGTTTGTCATCGTCAGACATAAACTATCAAACATGCCAATAAGAAAAAACAACCAACCGAGTAAGCAATTAAAGCACAATAGAATAAAATAAAAATTAAAGAAACAAAAACACCAAATTAATGACATACTGACCGGACAGAAAAAAAAAAAAAAAAAAACAGAAAACAAAGAAAACATCTAAAGACATTAAATCTTCATCAGATGCACGTGAGTTACACCATTTATTGTCATAGAACTTGATCCTGCATCAGGGTAACAATACTAGGATTAGCACAAATATTTTATCTATACCATTCGCACTTAAAACATAAACCAAATATATAAGTTTGATAATTTACCATTCTCGAAATTATCATCTCATGACATACATGTCTTGCAATTATGACCTGGATGACCACAATTCGAACATGTATGATTTTTTCGTGGACATTTTGCCTTTGCAGCATTCTCCAATGCTGTCACATATCTTCTCTTTTCAGGTCTTCCAGATTTGTTTCCAACTTTGGGAGGAAGACATTTCTGCACAGCAATTTCTTGCGGTGGAAGCCATTCTTCTATCGGATTAGTACTCTCTGCATATGCGCCAAACAAATACGTTTTTGTATAGTGACGACTTACAAGAGATTCCCATGACAAAGATGTTTTCCTGGCAGCTGCAATGGCATGAACACATAGTATTTTGTGCACATCGAACCTACGACAAGTGCATGTCATATGCTCGAAGTCAACAACACAGTCTCCTGTAGGTATTTTTACCTGAAACCGAAATGCATTTATTTGATACACTTTTAAATGCTTCCCAATAATAGATCTTTTATTCATCATCGTGTCAACTCGAGGCGTGATGTTTGCTTCATATTGTGCAGCAGCTACCCGACGCTCATGAAACCACTTACTAAGCATATCTCCGACATACTCAAGAAACTTAACAATTGGAAGCTCCCGTGCTTTTTTCAATGCACTATTGATAGACTCAGCGATGTTGCTAGTGGTAATGTTATATCGGTTTCCTGGAAAATGAGCACGAGACCACAAAGTGATGCCTGCTCTCTCTAAGTAAGTGCATAGTCTTGGATTTCGGCGATCGATCTTACCAAATAACTCTGCAAGTTCTGGCAAACTATACGCTTTTGCAGTTTTTCTCACCAAACTCAAAAGTTCACTCCCTCTAAACTTGCTGATGATGTTTTTCTTCAGATGATATGTACATATTCCACGGCGAGCAGCTGGATATACCTTTGTAATGGCTTTTGCAATGGACTTATGCCTGTCAGAAATTATAACCAATTCGTGACTATCATGTATAACTTCCTGCAATCTATTGAAAAACCATTCCCAAGCAGCATCGTTCTCAGAATCCACAATTCCAAATGCAATCGGAAAAATCTGATAATTACCGTCTTGAGCAGTAGCAACCAACAAAAGCCCTCCATACTTTCCTTTAAGAAAACTCCCATCAACAACAATTACTTTTCGCAGAAATTTAAATCCTTTCACACATGCGCCAAATGAAATAAACAAATACTTGAACTTTTCACCATTTTTCTCGATGTGTGCTATTGTTCCAGGATTGTATCGTTTGATCAAGTGAATGTAAGATGGAAGACGCTCATATCCACTTTCTCCTGTACCCCTTACCGACCCTTTCACATGTTCTAGCGATTTCCATGAGTTCCAATACGTCATGTCCCGACCATATTTGACGAGCATCATGTTCTGAATATCATCTGGTTTGCTATTATGGCCATCTTCGCCTCGATCATTCAGGAAAAGTTGGCTGATAAATTTTGCTGGCACTCTTCTAGGTTTTCTTGATTCTAGGGAACATGTATGAACAGATATGTATTTCCGAACTGTAAAGTATTCAGAAGTAGAGCCTAATTTTGATGCTCTTACCATCCACTTGCAGCTATTACCACCAGCACACTTAACCACAACGAGAGATGGTTCTGACTTCACAACTCGAAAATCAAATTGTTCATCTAGTTTAAGCATATTCAGCCTCAATTGCAGCTCTTTCTTACTCTGAAACTTTTTACCCTCATGAATGGTTGATTCAGTTATCAAATTTGAATTTTCAGCCGGATAATCCTCATATTCTTCGTCAGAACCATCAGCAGTATCATACTCAAAACTATCACCGATACCACTAAACTTATCATCATCATCCTCATCATCATGTACGACATCATTCTGTGATAACTCATTCCTCGAGCAAGGTGTAGCATTAACATCATCGTCTTCAAACATTTTGTTCAAACAACTAAATTTTCTTTGGGTGAATCGGAAACAGAGATAATGTCTAAGAAGCAGTTTCGGAGAAAACGGCAGTTTGATTTAGATAATTTTGTTTTTTAATTAGATTTAGATATTGTTTTTACATAGTTAAAAGTATTTGATTTAGTCAAGATTCAGATAATATTTGTTTTAAATTAGATTTAGATAAATTTTAAAAAAATTTTAGATAATGACTAATTCAAACATCATCACTAAATTTGAATTTAAATATAGAATAAAAATTCTAGATTTTTTAAGATTAAGTTAAGAATTTAGATAATTATAGTTTCTATAAAATATAAATCCATGAAAGAATAAATTATAAAATAAAATTAAATATTAAAAATTATTTTAAAATTAAATTTAATTATTAATAAACATTATATTCTATATTTTTTAGTCAACATAATTAATTTTTAATTATTAAAAATTTAAACTATAGGATTAAAATAATATTATGAATTTTTTAATTTATTTAAAATTTTACACAAAATTAGTTTTAATAATTATAATTAGTTTTTTGTTATTTTAAAATTATTTATTTTAAAATAATTTCATGAACATAATTAAATTAAGTCAACAGTTTAAATAAGTTAACTATGTAAATAAATTAACTAATCAAAATATAAGTTAACTATTGTAAAATAAGCCAATGGTAGAAAAATATTAAGTCAACAGAAATAAAATATAAGTCGACAGATCGATAAATCAGTTTTATTAATAAGTCAACATAAAATTTAATAAGTCTACCAAGAATAAATAAATTTAGGAAAAAATACAACAATTTAAGTATAAGTCGGCTATTATAAAATAAGTCGATGAAAAAAAAATTAAGTCGACAGAAATAAAAAATAAATTGACAGTTCAATAAATCAGCTTTATTAACAAGTCAACATAAAATGAATATAAGTCTATCAAGAATAAATAAGTCTATAAAAAATAATATAAATCGGTAAACAAAGACAACAAGTCAATAGTTTGAATATGTCGACTATGTAAACAAATCAACCAATCAAGTATAAGTCGACTGTTATAAAATAAGTCGATGGTGAAAAAAATAAGTCAACATAAATAAAAAAAATAAGTCGATAGTTCAATAAATCAGCTTTATTAATAAGTCAACATAAATAAAAAAAATAAGTCGATAGTTCAATAAATCAGCTTTATTAATAAGTCAACATAAAATTATACAAGTCTATCAAGAATAAATAAGTCTACGAGAAAATAATTCAAATCGACTAATAAAAAAATAAGTCAACAATATAAATAAGTCAACTACATAAGTTAACAGTTATAAAATAAGTCGATGATGAAAAAACTTAAGTCAATAAAAATAAAATACAAGTCGTCAATTCAATAAATCAACTTATTAATAAGTCAACATAAAATAATTTAAGTCTATGATTCATTTTTTTATAGATACTAGTTTTCATAAAAAAAATATTAATTTTTAAACAAAGTTAACTTAATTATAATTTTTATTTATATTATTGAAAATAAATCAAATATTTAATATATATACAAAAATCAACTAATTAAAATTTAACTATGATTCATTTTTTATAGATACTAGTTTCATAACAAAATAATTAATTTTTAAACAAAGTTAAATTAATTATAATTTTTATTTATATTATTAAAAATAAATTAAATATTTTATGTATAATTAAAGTTAAAATTTTCGTTTTATAATTAAATAAATAATAAATAAGGGTAATTTGGTCTTTTATTATTATAAAAAAGGTATTTTTTAAAACATGAAAAATTAGGTATAGTTTTCAAAGTTTGCAATAAATATGGGGTAGTTATCTAACTCCCCCAATACTATATTGAATTTTTTTCTAAATACTTAAAAACAGTAAAAACAAAAAATTGATTTACAGTTTATTCTTTATTTTTTTTTTTAAAAGAAATAAGAGATAATTAGATATAGATTGAAAACCAATCTAATTTTATATTCTTTTAGGGATTATAAAAGAAATAATTTCATGTTTTGCTTTTAAAATAAAATTATTTTACGGATTATAATATATTTTATATGAATCCGCATGTAAAATGCTTGGTCCGTTAATCCCATGCTGGCCGCCATTGATTAGTCAAAGGAAATGCTTTGTGAATGGTATATTTTTGTGGAGGCTGAATTTGAAATCAGTTGTCGACAAGCCCGGCCCATGGAGTGCGCGCAAATGTGTAATGACCCAGGGACCCAAAAATTTTTCAGCAAATTTTTTTAAGTAAAAGGACCCATTTTTTTAATAGATAAGGGCCCAAACTATCATATTTGATAGTTTATTTTCGTTTTTCTTATCAAAAATTAAAGAAAAAATCCCATTAATTTTTATTAAAATAGATGTTTAAAATGACCCAAAAAAAATATGTTACAAAGAAAGACCAGATTTTTTTTTTTGCCTTAGGGCATTAAAATAAGGTGGACCGGTGCTGGTTGTCGATAGGGAGATTGTGGATGTACCCTCTCTTCCTAACTGCAACACAATTCTGCAGTAGAAGGAGCCTTTAGACGGGTTGTGCTTAGGGTGAGGAGACAAGCTTTTAAAGCTGTTTGAGTTCTATTTTTGTGAGACTTGATGAAGTTCAATTTTAGGAACATTTCAAATACATTCTGGTTGTGCTAAGGGTGAGACAAGCTTTTAAAGTTGGAGTTCCCTATTGTGAAACTTGATGAAGTTCATTTTTAGGAACATTTCAACCACATTTTGGTTGTGCTTAGGGTGAGGAGGCAAGCTTTTAAAGTTGTTTGAGTTCACTTTTTGTGAAACTTAATGAAGTTCTGTTTTGGTTTTAATCATTCATTAATTGTAAGGATTCCTACAAATTTGGTAAATGATTTACTTCTTCAGTGGAGTCTTATACATCCTACGAGAATAAAATTGTGAACACCCTACCTCTATTCATAATCTCTCGTTCTACCACTCCACCGGTCTCGAGCCAAGTGTATTCCCATGTGTCCAAAAGAGCTATCCAATTCAGATCTGAATGTATGAACAAAAACTTTTTCAGCTTTCACATATACTGGGAAAGAAACGAAAACCAGAGCTGCAAAATTTTTTTACCTGGAGGCTTCCAAACGAGACTTTGCTCACATATCATCATTCATGACCAGCTTATACCTTGTTTTATAGTACAGCAAATTGTAGCTCTCTACGAATGCTTCTACTTCAGACTAGGGCTTATTCTTCCTCAGATTAGTTTTCTCTCATGGAATGTTTTGGGTTGGGGATCTTCTCACCAGTAATCTCCGCAAGAACAGGCACCATTCTTGAAATGGTGAAACCGTTGCATGTCCCTCACAATAATTTCCCGTTTGGTCACAAGGGAAATGTACTTTGTAGCATTGTGACAGTCAGCACAAACCCGCAGGTTCTTTCTTACATGAATAGTTGTACCTGCAGTTGTATTCAGCAATCCAAAAGATATAGCCAGCTTCTCGCTGTGGCTACTAAGCAGTTGCTCCTTAACATCATCTTCCACGCCGAGGATTAAATTCGTGTCAGGAACATAACCAGCTTCTTTGATTTTGCACATCAACTTCTCAAGAAACGCATAAATCATCTTGGAATGGGGATGGGCTGTGCTTCCGGAGAAGAAGCTATGCACCTCGTTCTTTATCTCCACCATACTGCAGCCAGGAGTTTTGCGCAGACCCTGTCTCAACATTGAAACTCTCACTTGTCCCACTTTTTCCCACATTGAAGCTGCACGATATATGTTTGCAAGAAGCACATGATACCCACCATCATCCGGATTTAACTCAAACAATCTCTCTGCTGCTTTCTCAGCGAAATTCACATTTTTATGAATCTGGCAAGCACCTAACATGGCACCATATACATTTACAGCCGGCTTAACAGGCATCTGCATAATAAAGTCCCATGCTTCATTCAACCGTCCAGCTCGACCTAGAAGATCCACCATGGCTCCATAGTGATCCATCGATAGTTCTATGTTGTACCTTTCCTTCATCATATGGAAGCATTTGAGTCCTTCCTCCACCAAACCCGAGTGACTGCAAGCAGAGATAATAGAAAGAAATGTGACACCATTTGGTTTGATGGAGCCTTTTTGCATTTCTTCAAACAACTCAAGAGCAGCTTTCCCAATACCATGCGTCCCGTATCCATCTATCATTGCATTCCATGTTGTCACATGATGCTCGCTCATCAAGTCAAAAATCTTTCTTGCAGTCATAATAGCTCCACATTTCGCATACATGTCTACTAAAGCCGTCGTGACAAACACGTTATTGTCCAGACAATTTCGCATAACCACCCCATGTATCCACTTCGCCTGATGTGTAACTGACAGCTCTGCAAGAGCAGTTATCACACTCACATAAGTAAATGTATCTGGTTTCACACTCTGATCCCGCATCTGGCTGAAGTAATTCAATGCTTCGATCGGACGTCCATTCTGTGCAAATCCTAATATCATAGCATTCCAAGATACAAGGGTTCTGGTCCGCAATTTCCCAAATATAGAAGCTGCAGTATCAACTTCCTTGCACTTGCAATACATGGAGATCAAAGAGTTCACTACAGAAACATTTCTATCAAGATCCAACTCAACCGATAACTTATGGATGAATCTTCCTCTCTCAAGGTCCCCTAGGCCAGAACAAGCATGCAAAGCACCCATGACAGATACATCAGTGGGTTTCACTCCCTCGTCCAACATCTTCTGAAAAATTACCATCGCTTCCTTAGGATTCTCATTCTGCACATATGCATCAATCATTGAATTCCATGAAACAACATTCCTTTCTAACATCCCATCAAAGAGCTGTCGAGCAGTTTCCAGAGATCCACATTTCGCATACATATCAACCAAAGCAGTGGAGATATTGACAAGAGAATCAAATCCAGCTCGCAAAGCAAACCCATGAATCTCTTTGCCAATACTCATCAACCCCAAACCAGGTACCGCAGGCAAAACAGAAACAATAGTGATAAAATTAGGCTTCATATTCTCCTCACACATTCGATTAACCATGTCCAAAGCCATCCTCGCCATCCCATTCTGAGAATACCCAGCCACCATTGTATTCCAAGTAACCAAATCTCTCTCAGGCATTCTATCAAACACCTTACGGGCCTCATGTATCTGCCTACACTTGGCATATATATTCTCAAGCCCAGTCATGGCAAATAAATCCAACGAGAACCCACTCTTCACCAACAACCCATGAATCTCCTTTCCCATCCTAAGATCCGCCTCGTCTCCACAAACTTTCAGGAGATAGGTGAAGTTATACACAACAGGCTCTACATTATCATACCTCATTCGAACCAAAAAGTTCACAGCTTTATCCAAATCCGAAACTTTAGCATACCCTTTAAGCATAGTGTGATAAAGAACACCGAGCTTATCATCAATCGGTTCAAAAACACGAGCAGCCTCAACGACGCTGCCATAGCGACAAAAAAAACTAACAAGCTTCGTCTGAAACAGATGCTCCTGATAAAGACCATTCTTGAAGACGAGTGGGAGAATGTGACGAAGATCTTTCAGAGAAGAGCATCTCTCGAGAAGAAGAGCCACTGGGTGTTCGTAGACATTAGCCGGAATGTAAATTCTTGGAGCAAGAAAATGACGATGGTGAGACGAAATTGGGATTTGAGGAACTGTAGAGACATGCACCAATTGCGAGCTCATGGTTTTGTTCTGCAAAATCAAAATCCTCAATTGACAATTCCTTCTCTTACAGGTCTCATAATCTTCTCCTGATTCTAAGTTTTGTCTTAAACCTTATCGTTAGTCTTAATTCTTAAACGAGTAAAATAGAAGCAGACATTATCGTTAATGTCTGGATTACGTTGATTTTGACAGTGACGTGAGCTAATTTCGTATAAGAAGATGAAGTGAGTCACTCGTTTACGGTGAATAAGACCAAGTCGTAATAGACAGGCTAAAATTTAGTCAGCGAAACGTACAAAGACCGTTATTAATTAGAAAAAAATAATGCATCTTGCATCATCATCTTAGGACAACAGTGCCACGTGACTTGACCCTTCAGTATAACAATATTTGGACTTTTCTCTTGAGAATTTTATTCTCACCACAACATCATAGATTGATTCACTTAACTCAAGACCCTACCATTGTTAAATGCTACATTTGTTGCTGAGATTTTGCTATATATAGATCGGTTGTGTTTGATTCCTTTTCAGGAAAGAATAATAAGAAAACAAAAGCTACTTGAAAAATTAGGAAGTTATTGTTATTGAGAGCTAGCGATATGAGACTTCATGAGAGCATGAGTCCTTTTGTTCTTGTTCTTTTTCTCTCACTGTTTTGCATCTTGTCAAGTGTCTGTCTTGCTCAGGAAAGAGCTTTCTTTTCAAGCAAGCTCAATGATTCCGAGGCGATAGTCTCCAGCTTTCGCACGTTCAGGTTCGGTTTCTTCAGCCCTGTTAACTCCACAAGTAGATATGTTGGTATATGGTATAACAGCGTTCCCATACAAACTGTGATATGGGTTGCTAACAAAGACAGGCCTATCAGTGACTCCTCTGGAGTTATATCCGTAACTCAAGATGGAAATCTAGTTGTTACAGATGGTCAGAGCCGTGTTCTGTGGTCAAGTAACATCTCTACTCGAGTCCGTGCCAATTCCACTGTCGCTGAGCTTTTGGATTCCGGGAACCTTGTGCTGAAAGAGGCGAATACCGATGCGTATCTTTGGGAGAGTTTCAAGTATCCTACTGATTCTTG
Source organism: Cardamine occulta (assembly GCA_028015245.1). Taxonomy (NCBI): domain Eukaryota; kingdom Viridiplantae; phylum Streptophyta; class Magnoliopsida; order Brassicales; family Brassicaceae; genus Cardamine; species Cardamine occulta. The sequence goes on from CM051363.1 coordinate 4,166,205, forward strand.
GTTGCCAAACATGTTGGTTGGAACAAACGCAAGATCTGGAGGAGGGAACGTCACGATCACTTCTTGGAAAAACCCTTCGGATCCTTCCCCCGGCAGCTTCACTGCTGCACTCGTTCTTGCTGCATATCCAGAGCTCTTCATTTTCAACAATGATAATAACAATGCTACGGTGTGGCGTAGTGGTCCGTGGAACGGTCAGATGTTTAACGGTTTACCAGATGTGTATGCGGGTGTCTTTCTTTATAGATTTATAGTTAATGATGATACCAATGGATCAGTCACCATGTCATATGCTAATGATTCAACTTTGAGATACTTCTACATGGATTATAGAGGTTCTGTGATCCGGAGAGATTGGAGTGAGGCTAGGAGAAACTGGACTGTGGGGTTACAAGTCCCGGCAACCGATTGTGACTTGCACTAAGAGGGTTTGGTTCTTGCATAAGAGGGTTTAGGCCAAGGACTCTCATAGAGTGGAACAATGGAAACTGGAGTGGTGGATGTATAAGAAAGGTACCTTTGCAATGTGAAAGACAGAACAATAATGGAAGTGCTGATGGGTTTTTGAGACTGAGACGAATAAAATTGCCTGACTTTGCAAGAAGATCAGAAGCCAGCGAACCAGAATGTTTAAGGACTTGTTTGCAGACATGTTCTTGTATAGCTTGTGCTCATGGTTAAGGTTATGGCTGCATGATTTGGAATGGTAGCTTAGTTGACTCTCAGGAGTTATCAGCTAGTGGAATGGATCTTTATATCCGTCTTGCACATTCAGAAATCAGTTGAGTACTATTATTCCACAATTTCTCTCATATTCTTACTTTAGTGATTGCAGTTTTACTAACTCCATTATTTCTCGCAACCCTTTATCAGAAACGCAGGACAGACGACCGGTTATAATCGGTACAGTATTGGCAGGTGGTATTTTTGTTGTGGCAGCTTGTGGTCTTCTGGCGCGAAGGATGGTCATGAAGAAAAGAGGTCAGAGTTTAACTAAACCTATGTTTGCTTCTTACAAGCATTGGACTTATTAGTTCTAATAATATCTTGGTTTCATTCTCAGCTAGAAAGAAAGGAACAGATGCAGACCAAATTTTTGAGAGAGTGGAAGCATTAGCTGGTGGTAATAAAGGAAAGTTGAAAGAGCTACCATTTTTTGAGTTTCAAGTCTTAGCTGCAGCAACTGATAATTTCTCTCTTAGAAATAAGCTTGGACAAGGTGGCTTTGGTCCTGTTTACAAAGTAAGTATGACTCTTAAAGGGTTATAGCAATAAATCTTTCTGTTGGGAAAACTCTGGACATACTTATTGTTGTAGGG
>CM051363.1:4167623-4292623 GCA_028015245.1 Cardamine occulta
GAAGTTGCAAGAAGGGCAAGAGATTGCTGTGAAGAGGCTGTCAAGAGCATCAGGACAAGGACTTGAGGAACTTGTTAATGAAGTGGTTGTGATTTCTAAGTTGCAACATAGAAATCTAGTGAAGTTACTTGGTTGCTGCATTTCAGGAGAAGAAAGGATGTTAGTCTATGAGTTCATGCCCAAGAAAAGCTTAGACTTTTATCTATTTGGTAATTTTAGTTATATCACTATTTTTTGTTTTCAAACTCTGTTACTACAATGTTATCACCAGGTCAATTAACAGAAGCTAATGTGTTGTTCAGACTCAAGGAGAGCAAAACTTCTTGATTGGAAGACGAGGTTTAACATAATCAATGGAATATGTAGAGGTCTTCTGTATCTTCACAGAGATTCTAGGCTGAGAATCATTCACAGAGATCTAAAAGCTAGTAACATCTTGTTAGATGAGAATCTGATTCCAAAAATATCTGATTTTGGGCTGGCCAGGATTTTCCCTGGGAATGAAGATGAAGCAAACACCCGAAGGGTCGTTGGAACATAGTAAGTAACTTCATTCTAACCATATGTTACACTTTCGTTTACTATAAAGATAATTATAAAACCGAGTAAATAAATGTATCGTGCAGCGGCTATATGGCTCCTGAATATGCAATGGGAGGACTGTTTTCAGAGAAATCTGATGTTTTCAGCTTAGGAGTAATACTGTTAGAGATTGTCAGTGGAAGAAGAAACTCAAATTCAACACTTTTAGCTTATGTAAGTCTACCAAACTCTATAAAGTTACTTAACCTTCTTCAGATTGTTCTCAAGTTCTAAAAGCTTCTCTGTTTTATAGGCATGGTCAATATGGAACGAAGGGGATATTAGTGCTCTGGTAGATCCTGAGATCTTTGACCAACTCTTTGAGAAAGAAATACGCAAATGCATTCACATTGGGCTTTTGTGTGTGCAAGAAGCTGCTAATGATAGGCCAAGTGTTTCTACAGTGTGTTCAATGCTCAGCAGCGAGATTGTAGACATCCCAGAACCAAAACAGCCTGCGTTTATATCAAGGAGCGGTGTTTCACAAGCTGAGTCCTCTGAGAACAGTGACCTTAAAGCCTCTATCAACGATGTCAGCATCACCGAAGTCACAGGACGCTAGAACCAGCTGAACCAAAATATATTTTAATTTCAAGAAACTCTTACAAGCTATGCCAGAGAATATTTCATCTATCTTATATAGATGGTTATGTCTCATACATGCAGTATTGTACACGAAGTTCTGTTCATACAACAAAGTCCACTGTACCAAAATCAAATATAAAAATCAGGAATCATCCTCTCTTAAAAGAAAAATCTTTTAAGCTTTGGCTAGTCTTTATAGGAGGAAGTTCCACAGAAGCAAGAACAGGAGTTTCCTCGGAGCTTTCTGGCCCAAGATAATGATGTGTGGAAGTTTCAGCTTCTTGGCGTTGAGACTCAGGGTCCCAAAACTGGTCTTCATGATGACTAGAGTATCTATTAGAAGGAGAATTTGGATAACTTTCCACGCTTCGGTTATTGAAATTGTGAAGGAGATGGATTGGAGATGATCCATGTGTTGGTGTGGTAGGACGGCTAGAGTAAGGCGTGTTTGATTCAGAGTGTCTTCCGTGTTTAGTCGTGCTCTTCGCCGTGTGATGCCACTTCTTTAATGCCGTGGCTACTCTTTCGTTGAATACCGTTGGCTTCATTTTAGTACCCATCTACACACATTTTTCATACAACACAAATGTCAAAAACTAAGATCATCCCGAAAATTCAGTATATATGGCTCACTCAATGTCGTCTAGTACCTGAGTCACAAGAGCATAGAGTGGAAGAGTAACATAGCTGCAAAGTATCTGTACAACAACTCTGCAAGATTTATGTACAAATGTTATAAAGGACCCCCTCATTCTCGGATTTAACAGTCAAGATAATGTTAGCTTACCCAATTACAATTCTAATGACCACATCTGCATTACTTTCATGGAAACAATTCTTGAGATTGAATTCATACTGCAAATACCAAAATGACACGACAGAACAATTAGTAAGTCCCCAAGATAGCAAAATGTTTGTAGAGAAAATGAAATGATTCGCTTACCGTACTCCATGCAAAGAAAGCAAGTTGAAATGCATTCTGCAAAGTGAAAGATATTATGTAACTCATGAGTTTATTCTACCTTGAGGAGAAAAAAACAAAAGAGGAGGTGAAGGATATTGTATATATACCGTAAAAAGAACCAAGTGGATTAGGAAAAGCATAAACTGAGGACGGCCAAACCAGAAGAGATCATCACCAGGCTGAACTACTGGAACACCTCTTACCACATCACCTTTCTCTTGGATTCTTAAACCCAATTTGGTTATTATGACTTGAAGCTTTGTTCCAACTATTAGAATCACCTGCAGATTACATTCGTTTGGTTATAAAAAAGATGGTGAAAGGACAAAACCGAAGAAATGTTTATTGGTTCACTTACGATTAGCGGGATGAATGGTAACCAGAGGTAAGAACGTAGTCCTGTTTCAAAAGCAAACCAATGTTAGTTTTGTGCCAACATTAATGCAACTGAGACGTTTTTTTTTTTTGCGTGGTTACCATTTGTATTCGTCAAGAGGAATAGCACGGCAATGAACCAGATAACCGGACTGCATAATGTTAACAAAGGTTTAGAAAAGATATCCACATTGGCTTTTCTCAGATTATGAAAAGAGAGAGGTCTTCAAATTAGATCCAAACCTGATTTCAACAACAGTTTTGAAGTCTTCCTCTAATGATCTCTGAATATACTTGCGGAAATCGAATCTGGTTTCACTCCCAGGAGCAAAATGAGCCTGAGAGAAAACGTTAGTTAGATCATTGTCTTGAGATAGAAGTGTTTATAGTAAACAATAGATACAAGTATTCTTTACCATGATGAAACCATGTCTTAATGCTAAGTAATCAACTCCGTTGACAGATCCAAAGAACTGTCTGAAAAAACACACAATCCATAATGTAATACTCCTCTTGCTCCAGAAATTTAGATGTCTTCTCCCGAATGATGTGTCCCTTGCAAACCTGAACCTTTCAGGATCTGCATTACACAATAATTATATTTCCCATTTCTATCTTTTAAATTTTATCAAATACTCAAAATTTACATACCGTTGGAATACTGATACGCTATTGTCTTTGTCTCTTCCTCCCACGACTTCCACCTCCTCATCTGCAATACTCAAAGAAAACAAAAAAATTAACAATCTTTTGCATACACTCTTTCTTGATTCTCGCCTTCATCACCGCAGAATCCACAAGAAACGTTACCTTAGTCTTTCCAAGAGCATAAGTAACAATGCAGTAAATAACATGAACCACCGCAAGCACGAAGATGAATATATGCAGCTGATGGACTCCATAAGCAGATACAAAAGCCACTTTCCCCTAAGTAAATCCACCAATCACAACCAAAATCGATCAGTTTGACAAGCTGAGAATGATTTGTGTATATATTAGGAAGATTGATTATTAGTTTACCTTCTCAGCACATGTATCATAGCCTTTGGTAGCTAAACTTCGTCTAGGGATAAAAGATTCAGCTAACTCAAGAAGAAGTCTACGACCGGATTTTTCATCATCGTCATCTTTTTTTCCGGTGTCTTTCTTGCCGTATTTTTTAGTTTCTTCAGCGAGGCTACAAGGGTGCATTGTTGCTGCAACATTCTTGGGGATGCAGATATTTGAGATTGGAGTTTGTCCGATTGTTAAGAGTAGTGATATGAATCCCAATAGCATAAGCTCTGAATTTAAAGTTAAGTAGACACAAAGACAAGAAGCTTTGTTATTAATGGATGAAGTTAAGATTGATATATTGTTTTTTTTGTTTTCTAATTTTACCTGCTTTGACCTTTTCAAGAGCTTCAAAAAGAGCCTTCTTGTGCTTCTTTTTAAACCACTGTTTTTGGTATTAAAAAAAACAAAGAGCATAGATTCACAAATTTAGTAGTGGTAGTGATAGGAGAACAAACTAGTCAAATGAAAAACAGTGTAAACCGACAAAATAGAAGAAGAAGATAAAACAGAGCAATAACCAAAGAAGAAACAGATCAAGAACATAAAACAGAGAAACCGTAAGCTTATAGACAGATCAAGAAGATCAAAGCAGGAAGTAAAAAAAAAAAGGACAAATCTGAGAGGGACTTACAGTTCCAATTTTGTGAATCGAATGTTCAAGAACAATCGAAATAAGTAGTAAGACGAAGCAAACCACAGCGACTGCCCACGTTGAGGTCTCCTCTAAAGTCCGCTCTTTTACTTTGTTCGCCATTAGAGCTTAAATCTCCAAAATGACTCTTCTCTTTCCAGAGATCTTCTCTTTATTTTTTCTTTTATTATATATATATAAAATAAGAGAGAGACAGGACACAGAGCATCGTGTTCTTCTCTACTACTTTCAATTTTGAATTAGTACGCTACAAAATTTTTTTGAAGAAAAAAAAACACACAGTTGTCTCATAATATAGAGTGAGACATGATGAAAGATGGCGAAAGAAAGAAGGAGTGCAATCATGAAGATAAGACGACGTAAACTAAAGGCTTCTTCGACGGCTTTTGGAGAAGCGTTCAATTTAGGGGTGGGCACAATTAACATCCTGCCTGCTCGACCATGCTCTCATAAAATGCGGTCTCCCGCTAAGTCGAAGAAATGGGATTTTAACTACTTGCAAAAGCGGGCAAGTATCAAGGCAGATTTTTTTCGTTCATTTGCCTATCCGCCTCAGAATTATCCGCCTACATCTGCTACTCCGCCATAATTACTCGCAATTACCCACCCCTATACCCACTACACAATTACTCGCCATTACCTGCCTCTATATCTCATATCCGCCACAATTATTCGCAATTACCCACCCCTATACCCGCTACCCGCCACAATTACTAATTATCGCTCTATACCCGCTACACACCACTATTATCCCGTAATTCACCGTTCACTTGCAAAAAAAACGGGTCAAGTAACGGGCAAGTAACTTGCAAGTAGTGGAATTTTATAGTCTTTTTTGGCACCCTTAACGAAGAAGATCAGCGGATTTTAATACCCGCACGAAAGTAATGTGCAAGAAATTTTATGCAGACCTTGTGCCCACCCCTAGTTCAATTGTTGACTTGTTATATTGTTCCTCATGTGACGACGACTTTAATTATATCACATTTTGTTTTTTTTCTCTTGGGTGCTTTATTTCTTATTTACTTCGTTAATTATTTATTCCTAGTGGCCGGCTTCATGGGCTCTATCATGTTTTGTTTTCATTTCACTTACACTTCTTTTCCAATTTCTATTGTCAAATAATTAATCAAAATCAAGAATGAGTTTGGTTAATGTTTTTTTTTAATTATAGTTTCTATTTGTGATCTATAATATATCATTTACATTTTGGTTTTGTTGGCTTTGGTTTTCCCTATGTAATTTCCAGGAGAAAAAAATGTAAGAGCAAATAAGCAAATTTTGAGTTTGATTCATTAATTAGTCGTTTTTTTTTAACAAAAAAAAATTAGTCGTTTAGCTCAGTTCTTATCTAAGGGTATAATATTATATATGTTCTATTTTGGTTTTTGGGATTTGGCCACTTGAGATTATATAAATGAGAAGCATAACTATAATGGGATTTCGTTGGAAAGTTAATGCTACTTTTTTTTTTGCTTTTTTTTTTTCCTATTCGCAACTTGTTTATTATTATATCTAAAAGTACTCGTTAGACGACAAAGAAGAATTTCGATAGTCGTTTAAATAAATCATAAATTATAGGAACGCAATAAAATAATTACCAAGATTACGACCTTTTTTCAGTTTATCGTTTAAGTTTATATAAACTGTATTTTCTTTTTGATAACGATACTAAATAATTTTTTTGGACGAGAGTACAAACAAATTTCAACCATAATTGCTACTAATTTGCTACTTGAAATTTTATAAAATATATTTTCCACCAATATATGACTAATAAGTGGAGACAATATAAGTCGTCCAAACAGTATTTTTGAAAGCAACATCTGATAATATAGTTTTCTTTTATCTACCAAAAATTCAATTTTCAAGTTTACCATTTACGTGGGAAAAATTGTTTGTTGTTGTTATTTATGTTTGTTAAGTGGAAGATGTTGTGAAATTAGCATGATTTTCCCATTAGCCATTAATGTTTTTATTTTTAGTCTAGTTTAGTGCCTCGTGGATATAGATAATCAAGTCCTTTCAGATCTCTCTATTAGTATAATACTGTTAAATCACGTGTCAAGTACGCAACATTTTTATTATTTTACATAAACTATGGACAGTGGATTATAACTTACTCCTATAAGCCCATGTTTAGAATCGCCCTAGCTTGTCTGTCAATTGCAATTTGCAAGGAGATATTATTTTGGTTTTCAGTTTGGTTCTACCAAAAATTTCTAAACCGAAATTATTAAAAATTCGAAGTAAACCGACCTAAGAATAGCGAATGGTCAAACCAACCTTGTACGTCCAGATTTTTGAAACCAAATCCTCGAACCCCAAAAATCCAATCATAAACCCTAACCATTTTCTGATCTTCTCTTCTCAATTCTCTTATCACCGGTAGAAGTCATCGGACTCATTCTCATTTCCCGCCACAACGGAACGAACTATTCGTCGATTGCGACAATATTGTCCAAATTTTTCTGAAATCATCAACCTTTCTTATCAATTTCTGAGAAAATATGGAACCAATTGCTTCGGTGTTGGAGAAAGTGAAGAGCTTTACGAAATCGAGTCAGGATTTAGTCTCCCGCCGTTTCGGCTTCCATGAGAATCCGGTATTTTCATTTATCTCCTTTACTCTTTTGTTATTAGAATCAGTCTCTAGTTTGAAATGTCTGTAATTGCTAAAGAAAATATACTTAGGTTTCACCAGTGATGTTTTCTCAACTTAGCTTTTTATATTTGAGTTTTTGCATTGTTGTTCTGGACCAGCAAATTCAACTATACTTCAGCGATGTTGATCAACAAAAATGTGTTGGGTTTGGGAATTGTGTTCAGATTGATATATTGAAGCGATTACAAAGAGAAGCATTCTCGGATTTGATGAAACTTAGAGATAGACAAGAGAAAGTGGAGCGAATCATTTCCTCGTATAAATTATCAAAAGGAGGTCCCTTTCAAGAGACTAGCACTCATGTGAGAGGTGAGGTTGATGTCCTTGGAGCAATATTGCTGATAGGGAACACTGATGAGGAGAGTTTCAATGGAGGACTAGATAGAGAAGGAGTGAGACCCGGTTTGCTTTCTAGGTTCAGGTTTGAAACGAGCCTTAGGGAGACAGATAAGCTTGTGGCTGAGCTCGTTACTGGAAATCACAGTGATGTTTCAGGGAGTCAGCTGTCTTTAGCCAAAGTCTTCTACAAGGCAGATATTAATGATTGGTTCTCTGCTGTTGCTATTCCTTTTGGCGCACATTTCAGAGACATTGATGCTGCTGTAGTTTCTTCTTACCAGGTATCCACCATTTGTTACTGGTTTTGTTTCTATATGGGTTGTGCTTCTTGCTTTTCTATTCTTCATTCAAATTGATTGTATCATCTCAAACAAAAAAGGGTAAAGTTGATTCCAGTTTCACATTGATCTATGTGATAGTTTGGCTTGATGTGTATAACCTTACTAGAGCAACCTTTGCTGTTTGAAAATTAGAAACTCTAAGTTACACAATTTATATGGTTTCCTTTTTGCTTACTGTTATCTCTGCCAATGGCATGTTGAGTTCTTCTTCCTGGTTTCTCTCTTAACCATTTTTCTCATAAGTGATCGTTATTGATGAAACTACGAATTACCTTGGTCTTGCAGGGAATGAGTCTTACAGAAGTTTCCGAACTCGGACCACCTCTTTTAAACCAACATAATGGTAGTGCCATAGCTTTAACAGTTAGAAAGTCAAACATCACAGCTTCACTGGCCCAATCCATGTCAAACCTTGAAGTTGAACAGGGTCTGAATGCAACGAATCGTTGTTTCAGAACGTTTGGCCAAGTGACCTGCCACATTCTCAGAAGTGTAAAACTCTCTCTATTGGGCTGTCACCAAATTTTAACACCATCTAACAATCTCCATTCTGCTGGAGCCATTACAGTTCCAGTTAGTTTCCTAAGGCGCAGTGTTGCTATGGAGTCTGAATCATCAGCACCGCCTCTAGAGATGAGCAGAAGCATGAATCATGTGTCGTCTGGTTCCATTGCTTTGAAGTTAGACTCTCTAATGGACGAGTCTACTAAAATAGGGGGATGGATTGAATATCAGAACTCAAGAGAAAAGCAAGTAAAATGGTCAGTGTCTATTACAGAGAACCCAGAGGATGAAGTGAGCTGGGGCATGAGCTTTGGGGGAATCATCGATGGTTCAAGAAATCATGATCGGTTTCAAGCGGAATCGTATCTGAAGTTCAACGTAGGCCTTAGGTTTAGCTTAAGTCCAGGTCTTGTTTATCTCACAAACAGTAACGGAAGAACCATAGGTCTTATGCTTCAGTCTCACTGGTCTCTGTGATCTCAATGTTACTCTTTCCATGTACATTCATGGTTCTATTTACCACTCACTGCATTTTTGAGAGAAAAAATAGTGTCTTATGCAGTTTATTTGTCTGTAAAAATCTGATGCAGCTGCCACTTTCTTGTTACCTGGACGGGTAATAAAAGAGTCCTATTGTTTATTACTGTCTAAAGTTGCTTCTTTTTTTTGTCATTGTAAAGGAGGCCGTAATGCTGATGCTTGGGGAGAACTAAACACACAATTTCTTGAACAATATAATCAGTATAATAGGCAAGTATGTGACTTAATAAAAGAAGGAAAAAAAAACAAGTTGATCAATAAAAAAAAAAACGTGTTGATCAATGACATACAAGTCATTATCATATTGAGAGCGATGATGAATTGGATGACTTTACACCTCTCGTTAATGTACAAATCTCTAAGACTTTATTTTGTCATAACCAATGCCCTTCTTCTGAGGACTCATTTGATGCAACAGTTTCTTACGAAGACTGCCATGGCAACAACGGTAATTCATATTCCCTTTAATTTCCGTGTACAGCTTCTTTCTTTGGACATTTGAGCTTACTAGACTTGGAAAGAGTCGTTATTGGGGTCATTGTGAAATTTCATTGCCTAATTGTGAAATTTCATTTGAGCTTACATTTGAGCTTATCCATTGGCATTGTCTTGCATGCTAATCTGTCATATACAAAGATAAGCAAGGAAAAATCTCTGAACTTGTTTAAATAGGCTTATATATGAGTTATCATTGTTGATGCTCTCATTGTTCCCAATATCCAAAGTAATAGTGTGGATGATCAATTTAGTTCCGTATTCACGAGGGATTTGCGCTTATGCTCTTACAGACACACGTTTCTCTGGTTTTTAATGGATGGAGACAGTGGAGAGACGTTAAGGCAAGATTCTTGCTCTTGCAGATTTTGTCATCTTTGATGAATGTGTGAACAAACCAAACAAGAAAAAGAATGTGTGGTTCTTGATGATCTTTAGAAAGGCCAAAGTAAGTCCTCTATGTAGATATTACCAACTTGTGAAAATTAATATCATCATTAACTTGAGTTTTTTTTCACTGTCCTGTAAATCCCGTGCTTTTGAAATCACACACAATAAAGTCTTGTTATGCTTCTATCTGCCATGGACCACATATTCATTTACAATACAAAATATGTATTGTTGTTCAATAGAGACTACTTAAGACCAAATTAATTTGATTCTTACAACTTTCCCATTTTTAATGGAAAATGTTAAATACAATTGATTACCTTTTCTTTAAAAAAACCTTGCTGTTCCATTTAATGACTAGAAATCGAATCTTTTATTCAATATATAATAATAATCCAAGAATGACCTATTGACCTTGTCCATCTAAAGTCGTCTCTTAATTTTCATACAATCACTTTCCAACCATAATACTTATGATTTGATGGTCCATGACTACTAGTCCAATCCTCTTATTCACATTTCAAAAAAATGCAGCTCTCAAAATTTCTGTTAGTCTGGTACATTTATTTGTCGCAGCATACAAACTAAAACCATTGCAAAACACTTGGTTCATGCATTTCGTTTTCCCGTTAACCCAACAACAAATTCCAAAAACAATTGAAACCAAAAAAAAAAAGTTCTTTTCAAAACCATTAGCTACCTACAAAACCATTTGCGAAATATGGAACATCAGGGGCCCCAGGGGATTCTCAATCCAAATCCTTAAAACTTTAACAGCAAAAACAAGTGGTCACTCATAGAGACACGTGTTCTCTAGTCAACATTAGGAGCGAACACAAACGTCAAAAAGTAATACTTTGTTTTCTATTTTTATAATCTCTGCAAGTGAACTCCCAATGTAAAAACACTAAAATAATGACCCCATTAAAATCCGACTGAGATGCAAGTAGTCCTCTCACTTTCATCGTTTCTTCCAAATTTCCGAAGCAAAGTCAAGATTGGTGGTTTCATTTCATCTGCCTCTTTGGACAATTCAATGAATCCACCAAACCAAACATTATTACTCTCACCACAGAACAAAACTTCGTTGAAAGAAGAAGAGCATTTACATCATTTTTCAAAGTCTTAGTCTTCTCATAGAGACAAAAAAACTGACAAAGACGACTACTTTACTAATTTAATAGTTGTAGGAAAAAATTCCAAAGAGAAACAACAGAGCAAAACTGGATTCACTTTGAGTTATTATGGTGGTTTCAGTGCACATACGTCGTCGTTTTGTTCTTCTTCTACTTGCATTCACTTGCTTGTCTCCAAGATGTTTTGGTGAGGATAGAATCACCTTCTCAACTCCGATCAAAGATTCAGAGTCAGAGAGCCTTCTCTGCAAAACTGGTATTTTCAGGTTTGGTTTCTTCACTCCTGTTAATTCCACTACTAAGTTACGTTATGTTGGGATTTGGTACGACAAGATTCCACTTCAAACTGTGGTTTGGGTTGCTAATAGAGACACGCCGATCAACGACACTTCCGGTGTTATCTCCATCTCGCCGGAAAATGGAAATCTCGTGATTACAGCTGGTCGAAACCGCCTTCTTTGGTCGACGAATGTCACAGTACCAGTGGCTCCAAACGCTACATGGGTTCGACTAATGGATTCTGGGAATCTTATGTTACAAGATAACAGAAACAATGGTGAGACTCTTTGGGAAAGTTTCAAGCATCCTTATGATTCTTTCATGCCAAGAATGACTCTTGGAACCAACGGTACAACCAAAGAGAATCTAAGGCTTACTTCTTGGAGAACCCATGATGATCCTTCCACAGGGAACTACACAGCTGGTATTGCTCCTTTCACGTTTCCTGAGCTTCTTATCTGGAAGAACAATCTTATATCTTGGCGTAGCGGACCTTGGAACGGTCAGGTTTTCATAGGTTTGCCCAATATGGATTCACTTCTGTTTCTTGATGGGTTTAATCTTATCAGTGATAATCAAGGCACGATTTCAATGTCTTATGCTAATGATTCGTTCATGTATCACTTTAACTTGGATCCTGAAGGAGCTATATATCAGAAAGATTGGAGTACTTCTATGAAAGATTGGAGGATCGGTGTAAGGTTTCCAAAGACAGATTGTGATGCATACGCTAGATGTGGTCAATACGCGACTTGCCAAGCCCTGGAGAAGCCGCCTTGCAAATGCGTTAAAGGGTTTATGCCTAGGAATAGCACAGAGTGGAATAGAGGGAACTGGAGTAATGGATGTGAGAGAAGAACTCCATTGAGGTGCCTAAGACAGAACAATGCAAGTACTGGTGGTGGAGGAAAAGAAGATGGGTTTGTGAAACTGCAGAAGATGAAAGTGCCAATCTCTGCGGAACGGTCTGAAGCTAAGGAGGATTTTTGTCCTAAAGTCTGTTTAGATAACTGTTCTTGCACGGCTTATGCTTATGATCAAGGAATCGGATGCATGATTTGGAGTGTTAGCTTAGTTGATATGCAATCGTTTTTGGGAAGTGGGACTGATCTTTATATTCGAGTTGCGCATTCAGAACTTAGTGAGTGCAAAACATCTTTATCACCCTCATTTGTTTACTTCTGCATTGAATTTGACTTGACTGACTTAAGTTTCCTCATCAAATCTTGTAGAAACACATAGCAATAGAGCAATTATGATTGCAGCACCTGTGATAGGCGTTGCGCTTATTGCTGCGGTCTGCGTTCTTTTAGCATGCCGGAGATTCAGAAAGCGTCCAGGTTAGAGATTTGCTTACTTATTGATGTTTGCTTCAGATTGTTTCTTTTTAGCATAACTTGTTTGCCTCATTGATCATTGCCTTAGCAGCACCAGTGAATGATAGAAGTGCAGAGATATTGTTTAAGAGAATGGAAGAACTTACAAGTGGTAATGAGTCTGCCTCTAACCAAGTCAAGCTCAAGGACCTTCCACTCTTTGAGTTTCAAGTGTTAGCTACATCAACTGATAACTTCTCTCTTAGAAACAAGCTCGGGCAAGGCGGGTTTGGTCCTGTTTACAAGGTAAAAGCATTAAACAAGAATCTTTCTGAAAATAGATATGTGTATAAATAATCTCAGACTTAAGTCTTTTGGTAATCTTTTTTTCTTCAGGGACAATTACCAGAAGGGCAAGAAATTGCAGTGAAGAGACTCTCAAGAAAATCAGGACAAGGACTAGAGGAACTTATGAATGAAGTGGTTGTGATTTCAAAGTTGCAACATAGGAACCTGGTGAGATTACTTGGATGTTGCATTGAAGGTGAAGAAAGATTGTTAGTCTATGAATATATGCCTAAGAAAAGCTTAGACGCATATCTATTTGGTAAATTTATCACCTCTGTTCTTACAATTTGGCTCGGTGATGATTGAAGAGAAAGCTAATGATCTTAATAACTTTTCTCAGACCCAATGAAGCAACACATTCTTGATTGGAAGACTAGGTTCAACATAATGGAAGGAATTTGCAGAGGTCTTTTGTACCTTCACAGAGATTCAAGACTAAAGATCATACATAGAGATCTAAAAGCCAGCAACATTTTGTTAGATGAGAATCTAAACCCCAAGATATCTGATTTCGGACTTGCAAGAGTTTTCCAAGGGAATGAAGATGAAGCTAACACAAGAAGGGTTGTTGGAACATAGTAAGTATCTATCTATTCCCATATACTCAAGAAAATTTGCAAAATTTGGTTTTGTCATAACCAATGTGAAAATTTTGTTTTATTTGCAGCGGCTATATGTCACCGGAATATGCAATGGAAGGTTTCTTTTCAGAAAAATCAGACGTTTTCAGCTTGGGGGTTATATTTCTAGAGATCATAAGTGGGAGAAGAAACTCTAGTTCCTTTAAGGAAGAGAAGAATCTGAATCTTTTAGCTTATGTAAGTGTTTACTAAGCAAACACAAATCTGAGTTTCTTGTGCAATAACTTGTGGTTAAGCTTTGAAACTTACCTTAAACTTGGGTTTTACAGGCATGGAAGCTATGGAGCGGCGGTGAGGCTGCTTCTTTAGCAGATCCTGTCGTTTTTGATAAGTGTTTTGAGAAAGAGATAGAGAAATGTGTTCAGATTGGACTGTTATGTGTGCAAGAAGTTTCAAACGATAGACCAAATGTTTCAAACGTGATTTGGATGCTAACTACCGAGAATACGAACCTTGCTGAGCCGAAGCAGTCAGCTTTTATAGTAAGAAGAGGATTTTCTGAGGCTGAATCTTCGGATCAGAGTAGTCAAAAGGCATCTATCAATGATGTGAGCCTCACAGCTGTAACAGGACGTTAAGCTCACCAAGCCAATCTCAATCTGTTTATATACATATAAGATGTAATATATACGTTTTGAGAAACTCCTGTGTTTACAAATTTTGTTAATTGTGCGTATGTTTAATGGTTAAGACTAATGTATAAAAGAAGTGTTTCAGAGAAGTTATTTTCAGATTCACTGAGCTCTGTTGATAATTCCAACAGATTTTAGTTGTGAAACTTGACCTACTCTTAGAACTGATTAGATTTGTTTGCAGAATTAGTTTACCTGGATGAAGAAACTGTACCCGAAGAACAAAACTGACCAATTTTCTTGAGAAGCCAGAGTAGGTTTTGTCTTGAGAGGAAGAATTATGGTTTTGTGATTTGGGTTGCTTACTTGCTTTGCTGTATTATTGAAGCGAACGTGGATAGTGGATTAGATCAGTTTTGACTTTTCATGGATCATTACTAGACTTTTCTCAAGAAATCTTTATTTATGTCACCTCATCAAGAAGAGATTTCCATCACTTATTCAAGATCTGAAAGCACTAGTTTGGCTTGTAGTTTGAAATATCTAACATAATCTATATAAAAATATACTAGTTATTAGTTTTTTTTTTCTTCTGCAATTAGTTAGTACTTAATTAGTTTGTCAATAATTTTAATTTATTCATTGTATCAACAACTTACAGAGCTAAGGCCCTGACTCCAGTAACTGCTCCTAAATTCTTCTCTTCTTATTCGAGAAGAAGAAAAAATATTTAGGAAATTTTTAACGACCTTGAATGTCAGTGAAGGTAACATCATTAACAGAAATACCGGTTTTTCCCTTTAGCCAAGCACCATTTTCGCCGCCTCTCCTCCTCGCAGAAGTAAACGCAGGATGCTTCGGATACGGAAGATCAATGGTGTTATGGCCCAACATGATGAGCACAGAGGACATGTCTACTCTGTCCGAAGCGTTTTCTTGCACACAAAGCAACCCAATGTGTATGCACTTCATCACTTCCCTCTCATCATAAGTCTCTGCGTCCATCAGCTTGTCTATGATCTCTGTTGCTTCACCGTTTTCCCATAGATCCCATATCTACAAGACGACGAAACAAACATTTGTTTATGTTCTGTTTTCTTTGTTTCCTCTGTTTATGTGGAAAAATATGCAGTTCTTTCACTTACATGTCCGACTAGGTTTGATGATTCCTCGTGGAAAGCACTGTTTTTCATTCCGGTTACGATCTCTAAGATCAACACTCCAAAGCTGTATACGTCGGATTTAACAGAGAACTGGCCCTCCATTGCATACTCCGGTGCCATATATCCGCTGAACAGTGAGATTGAAACAACTTAAGGTTGAAAGAGTTTGGACAGTTTTATGGGGATTAAGAAAGACAAACTCACAATGTTCCGACAACCCGATTTGTGCATCCTTCAATTTGGTTGCCCCCAAAGATTCTAGCCATGCCAAAATCCGCAATCTTAGGGTTCATTTCGTTATCAAGAAGTACATTGCTGGCCTTGAGATCTCTGTGGATGATCCTCAGTCTTGAATCTTGATGAAGATACAAGATTCCACGAGCAATCCCTCGGATGATCTCCATTCTTTTTGGCCAATCCAACTTCGCTCTCTGCTCTTCATCTACGAGACCAATAAGAAAAAAGAAACAGAGAATCATATTCAAAGTCACTGATCTTCTTGAATGGGAGAATATAAATATGTGGACTAAATGTATCAGATATGTTAAACGTACTGAAAATGAAATAGTCTAGGCTCTTGTTTGGTAAATATTCATATATCAACATCTTCTCTTCCAATTCAACGCAACATCCTAAGATCCTCACAAGATTCCGATGCTGCAACTTTGATATCAACTTGATCTCGTTCTTGAACTCTTCCATCCCTTGGCCTGAGTTTTTCGACAACATCTTCACTGCTATTTCCATACCGTTTTGTAACACGCCCTGAATAGAAATAAAGGAAACAGTCCTTACTACTTATTCAACTTAAATATTCTCTTTTAGAGGAGTATTGATGAAGATCGCTTTCGTCTCTTCCTTACCTTATAAACGGGTCCGAAACCACCTGCTCCAAGCTTGTTATCAGAAGAGAAGTTATTTGTCGCTGCAGTGATCGTGTTAAGATCAAAGAGAGGTAACTCCCGGTTCCCTGCCTTGTCCTGTTCAAATCTGAATGATTCTTCAAAATCAAAAGGGACTGGGGCGAAGGTTGCTGAAGATCTTCTATGCCTTTTAGATTCTGCGCTTGTGCATGTTTTTAGTAGTTAGTTGTGAGCGAAGCAAGCAACAAATGAGCTTAAAATTACATCACCAAAGTTTTACTCACTTTGTCTCTCCCTTACAAAACAGAACAAAACGGCCGTTAGTAACATTACAACTGCCAAACTGATAAGAATCAGAACGACTTTCGTCTTCCCTGATAAGTCATTTCCATTCCACTTCTCTGAAAAATAAACCAAGCAAATCGATATTTAAGCACTTTGGTATCCTCTACATTGACATGCTCTTCTATTCTCATTGTTGCAATGAAACAGAACGCTTGTTCTATAAACTAAGAAGAACTTGAAGAATAGATTTATCATTTATGTATGTACCTAACTCTTCCTTGTCTACACGTATGTAGAAATCTTGTCCCGAGTTCAAGTATGTCCTCGTATCAAACATATCGCCGTGCCATGTCAAGCATCCTATTGCTCCTCTTTTACTTTCGTGGTAAGCGCTTGCATAAGCAACACAAGAGCAGTTCCTAAAGCACCTTTGTTTGCAATCCTTCAATGTTATGTTCATATCCACACTTGCATCTGATGTGTCAGGAATCTTAACGCCCTTTAACTTCACAAACCCATCTTTCTCACTGCATATTGAAGCTCTGTTTTTCTTCTTACACCCCGCCAAACTGTCCCTCAAGAACCAGTGCCGGGGAATCTTGGGCTCAAAACCAGGTAGGCATGTGCATTCAAAAGTTTTTGAGCTCGTGGGATCGCAGTAACCGTTAGGGCCACAATGGGCGTAGTTGTCGCACTGCTCTTTAGGAACTGACCAGAAATCATTCCATCTCTTGTCCCTTGCAATCCATGTGAACCGGTGCATGGTTCCTGTCTCGTTCACCATCGTTCTTGTTATGACTGAAACATCCGTCACACCATAAGTGAAGGATACTTCGTCCTGATTATTCACAAACGAATTATTGAAGATATACCCTGTTGTCATTTCAGGCACACCACTCCACCTGTGCCCGGTCCACGACCCCATACGCCACCACGGGACCAAACCTTTGTACAGAATTAGTTGAGGAAATCCTCCGCGTTCCATCCGCAATGTTAAGTTTCCAGAACTTGGGTCGTCAGGATATCTCCATGATGTCAAAAAGCGATCCAAACCGTCTTCTCGTGTGAAACCCAATTTCATAAACGGAAGAAAAGTGTCTGTAGGATGATCAAAGCTCTCCCAGAAACCTCTCCCTGTGACTGGATCAAGCAGAACAAGGTTGCCTAAATCAGAGAGTCTTGCAACTAGAGTTGGCTCCGAGATACTATCCAAAACATTAGTGGACCAGAGAGGCTCTGTTCCATTGACTGATGCAAAAACGCAAAGATTTCCTCTACTACTGAACTTTATCAGCCCAGATGTGTCATTAATGGGACGGTCTCTGTTTGCAACCCATACAATAGTCTGGTGAGAGATTTGAGCATACCAAATCCCAACATACCGGAGCTTTGAATCCCCAAGGCTGAAGAATCCAAATGCAAATCTCTTCCTTACAGAGAGTATGACATCACCATCTGTCAAGGACTGTCTTCTCATGATTGTATCGATGGAGATACAAGATTGGAGGAAGAAAAGGAAGATAACGAAGACAATCTTCATTTCTCTGTTTGTTTCTGAGCAAGAAATTAGTGAAAATGAAAAAAATGCTGTGTAGTATTAAAAGCCAAGTGGATCACACATTAACTAACAGCATTAACTGTAAAGTTCTTCTCTTGTCTTTTGTGATCAGCAATTTGTCACGCCCAGTTCCGGATATTTCTCAAAGGTTGGACTTTCAAAAGATGTAAGAACTGATTCATGTGACTTAAAGTGTGAAACTAACTAAAATAACACCAACAATATTCATTAACTAAGTACCAAAATTGGAGAGTTATGTTGGGATTGAGAAAGACTAACTTATTATGTTTCAACAATCTGATTTGTGCTTCCTTCGATTTAATTGCTCCCAAAGATTCCAGGCATGCTAAAATCATAAGAACCCGGGATGAAGGTTATTGCAGATCCTGTTAGACTCTGCGTTTGAGCATATTTTCCGATAGTTAGTTAGCTCAGATGCTATGTTTACAGTTTCAAAAAACAGTGTCGGGATTATTACCACACAAGTTTGCTCAGGGTTAAACTTTACTCACTCTCTCTGAGTCTCTGACTATAAACTTGACCATATTTTTAGAATGAACTTAATCTGGATGAAGAAACTGAAGCTGAAGGAAATGGAAAAGAACAAAAACAGCACATGTTCTATATTTATGTGGCCTCATACAATAACCTTACCAGATTTTGAATTTTAAGTTTTTGTCATATAGAGATCACTCTTACATAAACATATATACAAATATAAGACATAATTAAATTTCTTTAGTAGCAGGTTTATCACACTTATAGAGCTAACGTCCAGTTATTTCTGTGAGGCTCACATTGTTGATTGATGCTCTGGGGTCGCTTTGCCCCAGTGATTCAACTTCTGAAGTGCCCCTTCTAGGTACAAACGCGGGTTGCTTTGGCTCTGGAAGGTTTGAGTTCTCACTACTTAGCATCCAAATCACGGTTGAAACGCTCGGCCTATCATTTGCGTGATCTTGTACACACAAGAGTCCTATATGCACGCATCTGCGTACTTCACTATCAAAACACTCTTCACGGATGACTGGATCGACAAGAGCATTAACTTCCCCCTCATTCCAGAGTTTCCATGCCTGATAAAAACAGAGCGATAAAGTTTCAAAAATGGTTCAAAAGCTTTACTAGAAGAAAGGTTGTGGTTCTAAAATTAGACTTACATAAGCTGAAAGATTCTGATTCTGCTTATCATTGTAAAAGCTTGAGTTTCTTCTTCCACTCACAATCTCTAAGAGTATGACCCCAAAGCTGAAAACATCAGATTTCTCTGAGAACAACCCTCCCATTGCGTATTCGGGTGCCATATAACCGCTGTGATGTTATGCTTTTGTCAGTTATATAATCGACAAACATCGAAAAATTTCAACAAAGACAACGTAAGAGTTTTTTTTTAATTTTTTTTATTTTTTTAACAATGTAAGAGTCAGTTAGGGTGACGACAAAAAAAAAAGTTAGTTAGGGTGATACTTACTATGTTCCAACCACTCTTAGGGTGTTTGCTTCATCCTCATTCCCCTGGAAAATCCTAGCCAGCCCAAAATCGGATATCTTCGG
The DNA here is from genome assembly GCA_028015245.1 of Cardamine occulta. Classification (NCBI taxonomy): domain Eukaryota; kingdom Viridiplantae; phylum Streptophyta; class Magnoliopsida; order Brassicales; family Brassicaceae; genus Cardamine; species Cardamine occulta. The sequence goes on from CM051363.1 coordinate 4,186,827, forward strand.
GTTAAGATTCTCATCTAACAAGATATTGCTTGCTTTTAGATCTCTGTGTATTATCTTTAACCTTGAATCTCTGTGAAGATACATAAGACCTCTGCAAATCCCATCGATTATGGTAAACCGCATCTTCCAGTCAAGAAGTCTTTGCTTCACCGGGTCTGGATTACACAGAAACGAGACGCACAACAAGGCTAGCATTAGATTCTGTTCTTGTGCCAACAGAGACTATAACAGAGTTAAACCAAATGAGAAGTTTACTACCAAATAGATATGCGTCTAAACAATTCTTTGGCATGAACTCATAGACCAACATCCTCTCTTCTCCTTCAATGCAGAAACCAAGCAATCTCACTAGATTACGGTGTTGCAACTTAGAGATCACGACCACTTCATTCACGAACTCCTCGAGTCCTTGTCTAGACGTTCGCGAGAGCCTCTTCACAGCGATCTCTTGCCCTTCTCGTAACTCCCCCTGTAAATGAAATTAGAGCCACTTAACACTCCATTGTAACTTTGAAATTACTCCTACCAATGAAACAAAGAATTCTTATAAAAAACCTTGTAAACGGCACCGAATCCTCCTTGCCCGAGTTTGTTTGTGAAAGAAAAATTATCAGTCGCTGCTGCTAACATTTGAAAATCGAAAAGTGGTAGCTCTTTGAGCTTGTATTGATTCACAAGAATTGCTCCCAAGTCATTACTTCTTAAAGCTTCCATCCTCTCATTCAGTAGCTTTGTCTTTCTGTTTTTTTCTGTTAAATCAATCAGAAAAACGAATACAAAAAAGTTAGTCATCTAATTACATTGAGAAATATTAAATCCTCCACTATGGTTTGAATGTAACGCTAACCTCTAAGCTTAGCGAACTTCCACAGTGCCATGACAATAGTCACTGCGACAAAAAAAGCGCATACTACCAAAGTTACTATGATCGTAAGTGATTGATTGCTCTGGGTTTCTACAAAATATTTGGTGAAAATTTATTATGATCTAGTAAACTGAAGTTAGATGGAACAATGAGGTTAATACTGCACTTACTCAACTCTGAATCAGCAAGACGAATGTAAAAAGGCACGCCAGCGCCTAAAAACTCCTGCATATCGATCAAGTTTCCGCTCCAAAGAAGGCAGCCAATCCCTCTGTCATAGGAGTAAGCCTTACAAGAACATTTTTTTAGACAGCTCCCAGGACAGTCTTGTTCATTGGCTTCAGATTGTTGTGGATTGTCGGGCACTTTCATCTTTTGCACTCTCGCAAACCCATCACCTTCTCTACTTCCATCGTTGTTGTCTCGTCTTTCGCACAACAATGGCACCTTTCTTACGCATCCCTGAGTCCAGTTTCCGTTGTTCCACTCCATGTAATTCTGTGGCTTGAACCCTCTAATGCACATGCAAGGCGGATTCGACCTGGAATTGCAACTGGCGAATTGGCCACATTTGGCGTATGTATCACATATTGTCGAGGGAACCTTTAACCAGATCCTCCATTCTTGCATATCCATGCTCCAATCTCTCTGAAACACATTCCCCTTCGGGTCCAAGAGAAAATGATACAGCAATGAGTTGCCAGCATAGGACAAGGAGACAGATCCTCGATTATCACTATTGAGTGTAAACTCGTAAAGATTGATACGGTATTCCATATCCGGTAACCCGATGAAGTATTGACCATTCCACGGGCCGCTACGCCACAGCAGAAAATCATCTTTCCAGACGACAAGCTCTGGAAATGGCAAAGGAATCACACCGGCAGAGTATCTTCCAGGCGAAGGATCAGACGGGCTTTCCCAAGATCTAAGCTTCAGGCTCTTCCCCGTTTTTGCGTCAGCAGTAAGTCTCATTGTTGGCAAATAAACGTTTTGAGGATGCTCAAAGCTCTGCCAAAGAATCTCATCCCCATTGTTAGTAGCTCCTTGTAGCACAAGGTTCCCTGTATTCAGTAACTGGACATAAGTAGTGTTGGCAGCCCCCGGCACCGAGACATTGGTGGACCAGTGAACCTGTCCACGACCATCCATAACCACGAGATTTCCTTCCTCTGATATGGCAAGCATTCCTGAAGAATCATTGATCGGGCTGTTCTTGTTTGCTACCCAAACCACGGTTTGCACAGGAATGTTATTGAACCATATCCCTGCATAACGACCCGTGGAGTTAACCGGGCTAAAGAAACCAAACCTGAAGGTGCTGTGGTTGGAGATGAGAGTGTCAGAGTCCCGATACACGCTAGAAAACGTGATAACATCTATAGCCAAACAAAAGCTCAAGAAAAAGCAAGACAGTGTAAGAAGAAGAATAAGAAAACAACTCATCTTTTCATGAAGTCTTGGCAGCTTTCAGTCTGAGAGAAACGTAGAGCTTTATGGATTGGTATGTATAAATCCAAAGACTAGACAAAATGTTAGGTAATTTCATTAAATTGCCATGAACACAGGCACCAGACCTGACTTTTCCGTGCATAATTGTCCAGTGGAGTGAAGGAGTCATAATCCGAGACCACTTGACGTTTTGCTAAGGTAGGGTCAGAAACTCAACTCGATAGAATCGAAATTCAATTCGATGGAGATAAAACTGGAAGCTCTTGTCGACAGATACAAAGAAAGGATTAATCGATTCCTCAGGTAAATGTTGAGAATGTTCACAGGAATGAGAATAGGAACAATGTGGTCGAACAATTGCATTACACAAACTTAAGATTGAAGATAGGATAAAGGTCAAATCTCAATCTGAATACAGTGTTGTTATTGTTGCATATAATATGAGACATTCTTTAGTGAAGACGAGCTAAGAGAAATTGACCTGCATTTGAAGTCAACCATGCTGCATTTGAAGTCAACCTTGAGGTCAATGGGGGCCGCCGTACGTGGAGGAGAACGACGGCGTCACCTCAGCGGAGATAATTTCCTCTCGTCGCTCAGATCGACAGCATCCCGATCTTACATTGTGCTCCAGCTATTGGTGTGCCGATCGGGAATCTGGGAGAAGACGGCTGCACGGTGACAACCATCGGCGATTGCCGGACTGATCTCGGCGAGTTTCCCGGAGAAGAACATATTCTCTTTTTCGGGTTCTTTCCGGAAAACATGATTTATGTATTTTGAGAAACTCCTATGGTTGGTTACATAATTTTGAGTATCACCTATCGAGGGTAGTTTGCTCAATTTCTATGATTTTGCAGTTTTGGGACGAAAAACACCTTACGAAACTAAACTATGGTAATTCAAAAACTAAAACTTTACCTACTCTCAGATTATCAACAAATTTGTGGAGCTGAAGGAGAAGTGGGTATCACTTTGCCAAGGTGATTCAGCGTCTGGAGAGCCCCTTCTAGTTCTAGCTATAAACTCAGGTTGCTATGGCTAGGGAATGACGGGAAGGTTTGAGTTCTCACTACTATTTACCATCCAAATCACGGTTGAAACGCTCCCTCTATATCATTTGCGTGATCCCGTCATCCTTGAGCTTGTTAGAGAACGAGGCTACATCCACAGCCAAACAAAGCCTCAAAGACAATGTACCAAGAAGAAGGAAACGATCCATGTTTTCTCAGTAAGTCTCGTGTCTTTTTTTCAGATAGTTACAATTTTAACTATTCGCATGTCAAGTCAATGTTTTTTAACCATTAGCACCAAACTAGACTTTTCTTGTGAACATTATTACTCGAGTGCAAGACAAGATATGCAAATTATTTGGAACCGTCAAAGACGTTTCCTTTTCCAACTGAATTCAACTACAGATATACAAGACTGTATAATCCGCTGCAACATCAACTGCTTTTTCAAAGACACAAACAAAGACATTGAATCCATTCATCTCAATTTTCAGAGTTCGAAACAAAATCCAGACACAAGACACCATACTTACAACAAAGATTTAGAATACCCCAAACACCAGACGATGAAACGCGCTTAAGAACACAAACCAAGTGCATCGGAACACTTTCTTTTCCTTCTACGTCTCCTTAGGGTGGTCTCCTTCTGCAACATTGGAAGCTGACTCAAGATCAGTCGTCACACATAAGACATAAATGATTGATCCAACTTGTGAAGAAATTAACTTAACATATCCATGGACAAACTACTCCACTCTATAATTCGCTTCAGTTGTGTAACCTAAAGGTACATGACGTTTCCAAAACCTATGGAAACCGACTATCCAAGCTAAGAAGTTACAACCAACCGAATTGCCAAAAAAGTGTAGTTGGTGTTCATCACTGAGTTACCAAAAAAAGTATAGACGTATATGCAAGCACACACTCACGAACAACAAATCTCTTGCACATCAATAGATGCACTTATAGGATATTGGTCAATATCATCAAGAGATCAACGAATACAACTGAAGCAGTGGTATACAGTACACAAATCAGCAAACATACACACCCCAATCATCAGAAATAACACAGCATCTTAGAGAAGCTTCCTAGCTTCCAATCATACTAGGTAATAAACATGACTCCAACAAATTCCCTTGTACAAAACTCAAGATTTAGGATAAGATAAAGGGTCAAATCTTAATCTGAATACAGTGTTGTTACTGTTGCCTATAATATGTCACATTCTTCACTAAAGACAAGCTAAATCCTAGCTAAAAGAGATAGACCTGAAATTGACCTGCATTTTTGAAGTCAACCTTGCTGCTGTTGCTGCTGCTTATCCGAAGCATCATGGTACTCCTCCTTGTCTCCCCCTTCTTCGGCCACCTCGGCCACCTCGGCCACCTCAGGCACTGTATGAAGTTTATCATCTACCAGAGTTCCAGAACCATTTTTGCTTGATTTCTCACCCTCTCCGTCTTTCTCATCAGGAAATCTAACAACCACCACCGGACAAGCACAATGGTGGACGGAGTAATCACTGACGCTCCCCAACCTTCCTTTGCTGCTCTTCTTTGTAGCGCCGAATCCTCTGCTACCCATAATCAAAGTGCTTAACCCTAACCTCTCCACCTCCAAACACAGTCTCTCCTTCATATCATGATCCTTCACAATATGGATCTTAAACGGTATATCCGCTTCGACCAAAGGCTGAGCAACATCGCTCGCTTTCTTGTTCGTGAAAATGTCGAAATCGTCCTCCAGCTTCTTCTGAGACTCTATGTTCTCCGGATCCCACTGCGGCGAAAGGTCAATGGCGCCCCAATCGGCGCCGTAAAGTACGCTCGTCGGCTGGACGTGGAGGAGAACGACGGCGTCACCTGAGCGGAGATAGTTCTGAACAGCCCATTTGACTGCGTACGCACTCTCGTCGCTCAGATCAACAGCGATACCGATCTTACGTTGAGCTCCAGCAGTCGGTGTGCCGCTTGGGAGATATCTGGGAGAAGAAGGCTGTACGGTGACAACACTCGGCGATTTCCGATCGGATATGGGAGATTTTCCCGGAGAAGTCATGTTTCTGCTCTCTCTTTCTCTCTATTGACTTTTCGGCGATGATTATTTGATGAATGCTTCAAAGAGTGTTTCTTGGAGCTTATCGGTGGACGAAAGATATAACAAAACTAAGAGAGAAATGGACTCAGTACGGTACGGTGTATAGTATAACAGCGACTCTTTCACGCCTTTTTGTACTTATCTTTTGAGATATGGATATTATTTAAGAACCGTTGGATGGCTGGGTTTAAGATCTAACGGCTATAGAGGTGGGAGTAAATCTAGTTAAATAGTAACGGAAACACCTGAGAATTCGGTCGAAATTTCCCAATTTCTAGGGTTTTCTATCGGTTGAATCCCTAATTCCGAAATTTTGAAGGAAAAGATGCCACAGAGACACTCGAAGAACAATAATGATCTAGCGTACTTTACGTATGACGAGAAGAAGAAGCTAGGTTATGGAACGCAGAAGGAGAGGTTGGGGAAGGATTCGATCAAGCCCTTTGATGCTTGTTCTCTCTGCTTAGAGCCCTTCATCGATCCATTGTGTTGCCAGAAGGGCCATGTTTTTTGCAAGGAGTGTATCCTCGAATGTCTTCTGGCACAGAAGAAAGATATCCAGAGGTAATCAATCAATCAATCAAGCATTAAAATTTGTGATTTTCCGATTATTGTGGAAGAATCTGTGGCTTGTTAATTTTGATAGCTTGAAAGAAGGTTTGTTCGTGTGTATTAGTTAGATCTGCGGATTGGGATTGAAGTAGGTGGGAGATCTAGCTTCATGGTTAGGTGTATTGGGTTTCTCAACTCTCATCAATGAGTGAACTTTGTGTTATTTGTTGGCTTGGTTAGTTAAAATTCTAATGGATTTAGATGGCTAAACTCTCACATTGGATCAAGTATCCCCACTATCATCCATTGTATTGGGTGCTTTTGAAGCTAGTATTGTATTTGAGTCCAATTAGGTCTAAGCATGATCGAAATGAAATTGATCCATCCAGCAAATCAGAAGAGTTTCGGATTTGTTGATTATGGCTTTGTAGTATACAAGTTAGAGTTTTAAGCTATTTGATAGTAAAGCAGTTCTGGTATTACTTCTAGCTCCTAAGTGAATGAGTAGGTTGAAGCTGATTTTTTGCTGTCGGACTAGAAGGAAAGTACAAAAAGATATAAATCGATAGTTTCATCTTAGTTAAAACTGCTTGTAAAACTGCTATTGTGGGCTGAAAGAGTATGTGCATAGGAAGAGAATGGCTGACAAGATCTCGGGGTTGGTTTACATTTGTTTGAGTAGTTCAGTGTGTTTGAATAAGTCACTGGTCCTGGAAACTTTTGTTGAACCAATATTTCTCACTTGTATGTTGTTGGGATTGCTTGTACTTTATGGTGGTTACATGGTATGTATGATTTATAAAATAAAGATTATGTGTTTAACTTGTGGCCCTTGTTTCAGGAGGCTTACTGCACATGCTGCTCAAAAGAAGCATGAGAAGGATGAAGAAGAAGAGAACCTAACATTGCAAAGGGCAAAAGAGCTCGATGATTTTGATCAGCAAAATCATGGAGCAATGCCGCGAAACAGTGACAGGAATCAAAACCAAGAGAGGAATGGTTTCCACGGTGCAAACAGTGTAAAGACAACATTCTTCGAAGAAGAAGCGCTTAAGACAATGAAAGCCTTCTGGCTTCCCTCAGCTACACCAGCAGCTTCAGTCAAAACTGAAGCTCCAGACACACACACGGTATGTCCAGAAGGCAAGGAGAAGCTGAAGCTTAAGACCCTATTTCCCATACATTTCACAGAAGACAACAGCGAGAAGGAGAAGATGTCTTCATCGTCCAGCTCTTATGACAAAAGTCACATTTGCCCGAGCTGCAAAGTCACTCTCACCAACACAATGTCTCTAGTCGCTCTCAGCTCTTGTGGGCATGTCTTCTGTAAGAAATGTGCAGAGAAGTTCATGCCAGTGGATAAAGTCTGTCTCGTGTGTGACAAACCATGCAAGGATAAGAACTTAGTTCACTTGAAGAAAGGAGGAACTGGCTTTGCCAAACATGATGATCATCTGGAAGCTAAGGACTTCAAGTATTTGGGTAGTGGTTCTGGTTTGGGACTTGTTAGGCCAGTTAAGACATAGAACAGGATCAGTATTTTAAGTGATTGATTGAATCCTTTCAGATCTGAAATTCTACAAGTTTTGTTTCATTTAAGATATAATCGAATAATATATGTTTAATATCAATCTCATGTATTCATATATTTGGTTAAGCAGGCATCATCTCTCGTCTTGTTTTAACCATGTCAGATGTCAGAAATAAATTTGTCTAACTATAATCTCGAGAATTCTAATTAGGTAAATTTGTTCAATTCCAATTCAGTATTGTTGAACAAAATTTAAGATTTTTTTTGGTTACCAAATTTAACAAAACTTGTTCAAACGGATGAAAAATATTAATGGAGGTAGTGCGACTACAGGAACTTTTAGGAATCATAGTTGCGATTTAAGCAATATAGTCAGTCCTAAATTAGCCAAGTCCTCTTTCTTTAGAAACGTTTTTAATTTGGTTTTTTTATGATTCACAAACCTTTGCCGTTACCCAATTGATAATTAAAAAGCACCTTTCAGGAATTTATAAAATCTAAATTTTGAAGAAGATTATAATAATTGAGGAGATAGGATAAGAATTAACATCAATCACTTTCCACTAGTACAAATATCTACGTGGCAACAGCTGTGCCGTTAATAGTGTCTGCTTTAGCTGGGTTTATGAATAATTAATTACCCGCCATATCACTCACGCTTCAAAGAAAAGAAAAAAAAAAACCCAAAAAAAAATCAAAAGGCGTTAACCAAAAAGGCAAATCCTTTGGAGAAGAAATAAAAAGAAAATCCCTAACTCTCTTTTTCATCAATGGCGGATTTAGATAAACTAGAGAGTGGAGGAGCCGTCGTACTCGACGAAATTAGAGATGGCGACGGCGACGGCGGTGGCGGTGGCGGCGGCGCAGCAGTGGAAGAGAGAGAGAGGCTAACGGAATTGGAAGGAATATCTGTGCTGGATTTCGATCTGCTTTGCTCGACGGTTGCGCTTCAGACTCAGGGGAAATGGAGGAAACTCGAGAGCTCGGAGGTAGAAGATACGGGGGATGATGAGTATAGCGGCGGCGTTTTACGGCTTTGGGAAGGTGATGTTATGGATTGCTTCGAGGATCGTCATCTCTGTATCGAATCCGCTTGGTAGGGGTTGTCTCTTCTCATGTCATTCTATAATTCGATAAGCATTTTTTCCAGGAAATTTTTTCCTGAGAAAATTTCTGGGCTTTTCCCCATTACTTATATTGACATGTGTTTCATAAGCTAATCTTAGTCAACTTTAGGTCAAAATGTTTCAGATTATGAAAGAGTAAAACATTTATTCTGACAATTTTGCTTTTTTGTCTCTTTGAATTACTGCGGCGTTTATGTTGATCATTTGATGCATAATGGGACAAACATTTTTACTGTAATTAGAGTTGTTTATCATTCCTGAAAGAGTGATTATTAAGCAAGAGATTTTTGTATAATAGTGTATTTATCTTGTTTCAGCTGTCCATGCTACAGATTTGGGAAAAACATGACTAGGTCTGGTTTTGGTTCTTGCTTTCTTCAGGTATATACAATTGAGTTGCAATCATTGAAAGATGCTGACTTTTCTATGTATTTTGACTTCTCCTTCTCTTGACCAATTTTGTATGTGTCAGGGTGTTGTTCATATGATTCTTATTGCCGGTATCCTATTCAACATTGCAGCTTTTGCTGTAACCAAAAGGCACTGTTTTCTCTATCTGGCTGTAGCTTTCGTCCTTTTGATTGGATCCTACTTGGGTTTCTTCCGTATGCAGATAAGAAGGAAGTTTAACATTAGAGTAAGCACATTCCTTCTTTTGTTGTTTTATCTGGAGTGTGTTAAGTTATTTATTTGTCCTTTTTCATGACTTTGAGGTTCTCTTACTTCTTACAGGGCGCTGATACTGATAGTTTCTTCGATGATTTCATCCACCATCTCGTCTGTCCATTTTGTACATTAACTCAGGTGTGTATTCTTTACAGATCATTCCCTTGAAGTCATGATGTATATCTGTTGTGTCCTTTTAGTTCAACTTGCTTGTGAGGTGATGCAGGAGTCGAAAACGCTGGAGATGAACAATGTTCATGATGGTATCTGGCATGGTCGAGGAGACACTCTATGCATAGGCGGCTATTCCGAAGGAAAAGCTCTTCTTCAGCTGCATTCACCTCCAGTGGTTGTACCAACAATGTCATTTGAACCCTAACAGCACACAACACAGTTCATATATACACGACAACCAAGCTGTAGGCATTGGTATTATCGTCAGCTTATGGAGATTGATACTGTTGAAAGAGAGATATATGTCAAAAGAAACCTTTCATGTTTGTTTTTTCGAAACTGTTATATATATCAAACATGGAAGCTCGGTTCTAAAAGGAGAAAGGCTGAGAAACCATTTGAATACTAATAGTGTACCAGTGCAAGTTATGTGAATAGCCACCTATTTGTATGATGATGCTGATGCATTTGATGAGAAAGATCACATACAACCAATGTAATTTACTGGCAACAGATTTGAGTCGATCAGTTTCTTAGGTGAATAAAGGTTGTTGATTAGACTCCCGAGTATAATTATGAACAACTTAAAATTCAAATATTGGAACTGTTTTGTTAAGGCTATTAGATTCGTTATTGATGCTTGTCCACTGGTATAATCTGCAAAAGTATAAATGATTGAATGAATCAATGTATTGTGTATTGTGTGGCACTTTGCTCTGCTTCGGTTCTGTTAAACCCTTGTCAAAATCAAACCAGAAAAGCCAAAAGGTACACAGAGATATACATGGAAGTAAACACTTTATTCAAATCTTCAGGGCCATTCTCAGGCAGTCTTTTTCATTGTTTTTGTTCATTGTTGTTCAGTTCAGCGAACAAACGGGGTGGTTAATATCAGAAACCAACCCCGTTAAATACAATTCTATGTAGTTAGAATGAACCAAAATCCATAACAACAAAAACAAAAGGCAAAAAAAGAAAGAGAAAAAAATGAAAAACAAACAAGAGGGAACACTGGAACATGTACTTTGTTTCTATGTTCTCTCATCTAAGATGTGTAAATTGTTTCGACTCCTATGATGATGACAAACAAAATTTCAAAAAAATGGAACATTTCTTCTCCTATGGCGCCATCAGACCATCCACCGTGTAAGAAAGAGACTTAGCCCAGTCGGTTTTCAGCACCATTGTTTGCAGCGTGTGCATCACATCGTATCCTGGATCGAGTTTCCGTTGCCAACCCTATAACCAAAAACCGATTACAATAGATAAAACCAAACTTCATCTCTCCAGAGTAAACAGTAGCTGGATCATAGGCTATAGTTACCATGCTCTAACCTACAAACAGTTTCAAAGGCAACAACTTATAGCTCTGAGCCTCTGATTCTGTAATAAGCTTAGTTTTCGGTCTCATGCTCTTAAGAAATACACTTTAAAACAAGTTCCGTGAAGTTTAGCATGTTCTGACATCTAAACTAAATTTTGAAAACAGGAATGATTTTGGCTTACCTCCAGAACTAATGTTGTTACCATCACAGTACACACATTCCCGTCAATATTAACTCTATGACGTCTTACTTTCTCAAGTAATTCGTGCATGCAATCTGCTGGATGTACTAAATCTCCCTCAGGGGTTCCCCAGAACTTGAATGCTTCCTCTACTTCCTGTTAGAGTCAAAGTATTAGCCATCACATAATTTTAAATGAAATCTTTCATATATTTGATAATTCTACTGTTTTCTGAGGAACCTTGGGGAAAAGATATTATTACCTCGATAAAAGCCTCTGGATTGGGACAATTCTGCTTTCTAGATAACTTAAGTGTTCGCTCAGCAGCAGTCCGGCCATCCCTACGTGCAACCGCCTTGAAAAATTCAAGTAAGTTTTCTCGGTCGTTCTTTGAGAGTTCTGCAGTCATTCCCACATCAAGAAAAACGATGTGAGGCTTCTTTGTATTGAAAAGGCCTCCACGTGAACCCTTTTTCCGGACAAGGATATTTCCCGGATGCATGTCAGCGTGAATAAAGTTATCAACCTGAAGTCACAATTCACTCGAGATTAAGCATTGATGAAGTGTATATCAGTTATAAGCGATATTAAAAGACAACAAAGGTGCTAATACCAGGAGCATCTTCAAGAGGGCATGAGTCCCAATGTGAGCCAATCTAGTCTTAATCCATTCATGTCCTTCCATGCCATCAACATAAAGTGCCACGCTTTCCCCGTGCTCATATGTCTCCACCAAAACAGCAGGATGTACAAGCGGATACACAGGTTTAGGAAAAGAGACATCCTTCCATCTACGGAAGTTATATATGAACCGACTCAAATGAGAAGCTTCCCTTGCGAGATCAACTTGTGACAACATGAAGACACCAAACTGTTGCACACTCTCGTCCAATCTCAACCATTTCAAAGCTGGGATTAAAGTCGATATCTTTGCCACCACATTAATTATCACAAAATCTCTCCTAATCGATTCACCAACACCTGGATGTCTAACTTTAACAGCAACCAATGAAGACTTGGACTTTTGTCCTGGATACTGAACCCTCAAAGAAGCTCTATGTACTTGGGCAATACTCCCTGATGCCACTGGCGCCTCTTCAAAATCCTCAAATATCGCAGAAAGTTTACGACTAAATGCCTTCTCAATCGTTTTCTTAGTGTAGGCAAAACTATGCTCAGGAGCATTACTATGAAGCTTTGAGAGCTGTGAACACAAATCCTTGGGAAAGAGATCTGGTCGTGTGGCTGCCCATTGACCCCATTTGATAAAAGCAGGACCTGCTCTCTCCAGAGTTCGATGGACAATCTGAAGCCATAGTTTCCTAAAACGAGGCCCACCTGCTTCCACAACCAGCCCCATCAGAATACTAGGAGTAAACAAACAAGCTATATAAAAAGCCCTCCCAACCAAAATAAAAGCCTCTATAACCGAAAACAATAACGAAGACAAAAAGATAGGACCATTCTTTGCCCTTGTGTAGAGGGATTTATCTGAAGCATAGTGATCAATCGCTGAACCAGGAGCTCTTTGCGCCAACGCTACTTGTCCACAAGTGACAGCAATGATGCTGGGTAGTAAGAAGTGTGAGCGGGTAAGAGACAAGCTGAACGCTTGAGCAATAGTAGTAATACGATGTAAGCTGAAATGGCGCACAGAACACTTATGATGAAGCCTTTGCCAAGCAACTTGTGCATGATGACTAACTACATTACTTGCAGAGGCAGTAGAATATCTTCGAAAGGCTAATGTACAATGGCCATTACTCGGAATCCTAGCAGATGGAGAGTAAATTCTGAAATGAGGTGACCTTAGGGCAGCTGTAAAAGCAGTTCTATAGCTTCCCCAATGTGTGCCTCTCTCTTTCTGGTTCGATAAAAGAGATTGCGTTTGTTTTCCAACGATTCTAAAGATAAAAAATCTGCAAGAACCGAAGGAACAAAGAACAATCAGCTAAGGGAGCCTAAAGAAGGATCCAAATCAACATAAAGACTTGTACACCAAAGAAACTTGTAAAATTCGAAACTTTAGACATAAATTGAGTAAAAAGCTTAGATTAGGAATCATAAATCAGTCTCCGAGGAAATGGGAAACAAAAACCTGATGAGAATTCATGACAAACCCAAAAACAAAAGAAGAAAATGGTGTGGGTCAACGAAAATAAGAGCCCGGTTGATTAACAAACCTTGACATGGCGACGGAGAAGGTGAGAAATCAGGGGAAGAAAACGCGAAAACGCGGCTTGTTAGGGTATGGATCTCTTCTAAAACGTTAAAATGAAGGAGCATTTTCTCATTGACTTGAGCTTGGAGGGCAAGAGAAAAGGGTAAAGGACTAGCCCCGTCACCGTTTTCTGTCCGGCATTAATTGGGTTCGAAGCTTTCCTCCCGGAGAAGAGAGAGAATAGGTCAGGTCAGTGATCTCGTTGAGGGAGAGAGAGAGAGGCCCACAAATGGAAAAGAAAGTCTCGTGGGCTTAACGCTATAATTTTGATTAAGTCGACGTGTGACATTGTCAAACCAGGGAATGAATGATGTGAACACAAGCCCCCAAGTCGGTCGGTCCAAATACACAAACTTAATTGTCTCCCTAATAAATATTTTTAAAAAAAATTATAATATTTTCCGAAAAAACAGAACAATCCCATAGTCAGAAATCTGAATTATGAAAGATTTTTATAAAAATATTTTGATTGATCCAGTACTTTATTTTGTAATTAAAAACAAATGATCCATGTACTTTATTTTGTAATTAAAAACAAATTCATTTGATGTCAAAAAAACAAATTATCATGAAGAAAAGGTTATATATATATATAGTTATTGTCAAATAGAATTGAGGAACATTGTTAAAAAAAAACATTAAGCTGTCTCGATCTCATTCCTTAGGGTCAGCTGCGGTCACGGTCGACAAAACTTCTTTACTTTCCACAGGATTTGGGCTCTCTGGCGACGGAGGAAAACTCCATCTCTAAGGTCAGTTTCCTTTTTTTCTCTTTCTGTGATTGAATCGAGGTTTAGAAAACTCTGGCCGCCGGAAAAAAATAGGTTAATCCTTGGTTAACATCAAAGAGACGAATTAGAGGAAGCTAAATTGTGCATAAAGGTTGGGAGAGCTTGGAATTCGGTATATATGGTTTTAGGATATGTAATGAAAATTTGGCTTGAGGTTATTTATTAATAGCAGCCAAAGGAATGTTATCACCAAAGGTTTATACTTTGATGATAGTACAGAAGAAAGTTTGGGACTTTATACTTTGTACTTTGTAGACGGTCAATCTTAGAGAAGGTCAAAGTTAGTGTTGTACTATTGAACTTAGTAATTGGCCTCTCTTGGGTAGTTTTTTTTTTTTACTTTTGATTGCATTAATTTGAAGGCACTGAGTCACTGATTGTTCGTGTGGCTATTGGAAGTGAGACTCTGGTGTTTGAAAGTTTGTTTTGGTGAATTTCTTGAGTATCTGCTTATGTTTGCAGCTTCTGCGTATTTACGTTTTGAAGAACGCGACTTTTGATGTACATTGATGGTTACGCTAAGAATTGATTATGGGAACTAAATATGAGATTTTTATGTAAAGGGTCGAGGGTGAGGTTTGTTTCTGCTTGGTAATTACTGATCAACACAATGCTGTTTGAGGATAAGAAATATTTATTTTGAATATTGTGTAGAATATCGTCATGCCTAGATATTGTTTCATTCATAATTAACAGAAGAACGTTATATTTGAGATGCTAAGTTGAATTTTTTATTTGCTGAGCAGATGTTTGCCAGTGAATTTTGTGTGTTTGTAGAATATCTGCTATAACTTGTATACTCAATGTTGATACACGAGCTTACATGTTTCAGGCCCTAGACAGCTTAAATGTATAAACTAAACTGTTGTGCGTTTAGCTTCGATGATGGAAAACTCTTGTAACTCACTCCTTAACCAAAACTGGGAAATTCGATGAATTGTTTAATGAACCCTGCAAATTTGATACAGAAAACAGTGTGCTTGATTAGCTGAGAAAGAAGAGAGGGACAAAGGTGATTGAAAAACTCAAGGAATCAGATGGGAAGCAGCAACAAAAGCGGAGAAAGAAAGCAAATGGCAGAACTGAGCAAAAACCTTAAAGAAGGTGAGAGGATTCTGGAGCCTACATGTAGACCTGATGGTACCTATCGGAAACCAATCCGGATTCGAGCTGGACATGTTCCAGAAGATGAAGTTGTCATTTATCAGTCCAAAGGTTCTCTGGTATGGAGTCCGTATTCCCTCGACACTGTTTTCTGTCCCTCGACACTGTTTTCTGTTCTTGGACTTGTTTCACGTGGAAATTAATCGTTTGAAGTTGATATAAGTCAGTACTGGTTGTGGATAGTGTTCTTTCTTTATCCATACCACTCTTATGTCCTTCCTCACACTGCACAAGTCAAAAAATTTTCCCAATATTTGCGCTCCTATCTCGGTTTGAAGAAGGGCAAAAAAGGAAGACAGAGCAGTTTTGATTTCTAATTTGCATTTTCTTTGCAATAGATGAAGAAGGTGATGGCTTCACAAGGGCCTCCTGGTTATGATCCTGATCCAGCTCCTAAACCCAAGACTAAATCTGCTAAGAGGAACGAACGTAAGAAAGAGAAGAGATTACAGGTATGCGTTTCAACTTTCAACTCTATTCATATGCAAGCTTCATATGCTACTAGCTCTGTCTTCAGTTATTGGAACATGCTTCCCTATTATCACCTCTGCAGGCTGCTGTAGAAAAAGGTAACAGCTCTGAGGATGGATCAGCTGGTAATGTAGACAAGGAAGAAGCTAGTTCCATTGTGAGTTCAAGTAATGGATCCCAATCTGTTAATGTATTGGCTTCCCAAATGGAGGCTTTGGACGTTTCTTCAAATAGTGTTGTGTCTGGGGAAGCACCCAATCCAGGAACTACAGTAGAAGACGTAGAGAAAAGAATACGAGCACTTAAGAAGAAAGTAAGATTTCCATCATTCTCAGCTGCTTTAGTTGGTAAAATAAATTCAATAACTTTTGGCTTGGAAGATATGATCTTCACCGTCTAGATTCCTAGTTGTGGCTGCTGGTAAATGGTTTTTAATCAATTTTGACACAAGGCTAATGCTACCGAAATTGATGCAGAAACCTGCACTCTAGCAGTTTTGTGTAATTGTTTCCTCTTAACATTTGCAGATCCGACTCACAGAAGCTCAACAGCAGAAGACTGCTCCCCAAGACCTAAAGCCGGAACAGTTAGAGAAATTCTCTAAGTTGGAGGAGTGGAGGCAAGAACTCAAGACTCTAGAGGATAAGGAGGCTTTTTAATCGCTGCAGCATCCACATGATTTGTAACTTTTAGACTGGCTTTGGCTTTTCTCATGAAATTTCTGGAACTAGTCCAAATTTGTATCAATGAAAAGGAGGCTGTTTTTACTAGTTAGGTTTGTCAGAAATCTGGTTGATGAACTTGGTGCATTGCCTCAATCCTCATTGGAATTGATCCCACTTTGCATTTGTGTTCGTGTTTGGTCCTAATCTAAAGCTTATGCTTCAAAATAGAAGATGTAATGTTTCTGTAGCAGACATTATTTGATACTCAGTTTGAAATATTAAAGAAACTGTTACGTCAGACAAATTCTTTAATAATCCAATAGTTAGACAACAAATTTTGTTTGTTCAAAGTGATACCCTCATGGCCAGTAGTATCCAAAGCCAAAATTCATTGAATCTAATCAGTACAAACCAAGAAAAAAAAACGTAAACCAAATAATACAATACATGACAACAAATTTTGTTCATATAAACAGTGGAGATCTTTCGTAGGATCATAGAGAACAGACGTTGAGAGATGGAGAGGTTATAATTATTCTTTGAACCTTGTCAATTAGACTGCTCCTCTGCATTTCCCAGCATGCATTTAGGATACTTGAATGGCAGAGTTATAACAGGCTGATCATCGGTCAGCCCTTGACTCGCCATACCAAATGCATATCCTAACGCAACCCCAACAGGAACAGCCACCGCATTCCCAACCTGGATATACCTGAAAAATTCAGGTGCAAAACCAGTTTTACACAGCCGAATCTCCAAAGCAAAACAACAATCACATAAAATTTTAGAAACATGCTTGTGTCGCAGAGAGATCTAAAGACTTACTTTTCCTTGATTGTGCCACAGAGCTTATAGAAGTCAGGGAACCCTTGTATTCTAGCATTCTCGCGGACAGTTAACACACGATCTTGCAACGGATGGATTACACACTAAAGAAACCAGATTTAATGAAAAACATCACTAAAGAATGCTAAGTGGAACCCAAAAAACACATGGAAATGAAAGAAAAAGGACTTACTTGGTTGTGAGGTTCAGCTCTTGTCACAACAGTATTAACAATTTCATCCCACCACAAGCGACCAAATGGCCTGACATTCAAATAACATGTGTTACTTTCAGTGAATTTAACATTATCAGGTAATGGAAACAGGGTACAAGAAAAGCATATTAGTTAGAGAAAGTCACTTTTTTGATCTTCCATTGACGAATGACATTGCATAATCAGGGACCTGTAAAAAGCACAAGCCGTGTCATAAGAAACTGCAGAAAAAGAAAAACAAAACATAAGAACTGGAAGAGAAAATTGATAAGGTTGTACGTGGATTAGTTTGTACCAGAAATTTTCCAGATTTCACTTTTAGTCGCTCTACAGAAGGGTCAAATTTCACTCTATTGTTCTCAACTAAAACACCACCCAAGTCTCTGAAGTTTGCACCCTGCAGCAATAAGAATACAATAACATGAACAAGAGATGATTAGACGAATGCTTGAAGCAAGTACTACAAAAAAATAGCACACCTTCTTTTTTGGAATACGGCAAACACGTTCAAAATCATCCTCTTTAAGGTTCAGAGGTTGGTGATCATACAACTTTCGAGACAGCGAACGATCTCCACCCTCCAAGGGAATAACTGTCTCTGAAAAAAGAATGTTTGTTAATAATACGCAAGTGGTAACGCTCAATCACACGAGTTCAAGATGCTAACCAGATCTTTTAAGACTGATGAACTTTTGGAATTCTGTTTTAGTACTTGTCTTATCATAGTTCATTTCATCCTTTTCCTCGCAATTTGTCACCTGCAGCATAAAGAGCATTAACCAATGAACTAAATAAACATAATGTTGCATAATCAAATATGGCTATTATGAAGTTTAGATACATACAGCTGGGAGATCACTTATTGCATCTGCAAGAGTAAGAGCCTTTTCTAACTGTAGAAGATCCTTTTGGCTATTTCCAACTTGTATTTCCTGCGTTCACAACAAATGAATAAGAAATGCAATAATAGTAAGAGTCTATGAGATTTAAAATTATAATCACACTTGCCTCAAATTCTACAGGGGTTAAGCTTTTGTTGAGAACTTCATGAGTGGGCAAAGGGTATGGAGGTAGTTTCTGTTCAACGGATTACGAGAGAGCAATCAAGATCATGTCTTCTAAAAATATATATTAGTAATAACTATTATGTAACAAATATTTACCTCAGTTGGTTGAGCGCCCCATAGGAAAACTCTGTTTCTGATTTGAGGAAGACCATAAGAACCTGCAGTCATCATGCCTAACCTTGTTTGATAGTTCATTGCAACTAGACGCGCTACAGCATAACGAGCCAAAAACCCCTCCGAAAACTTTAAGAGGTCGACTACGTTTTCCATGAGGACGTATTTTGGCTTCAGGTAGTCGATGATGTTCATGTACACCAATAGTTGCTGGTTTTTTTCATCTTCAAGAGGTGCATCTTTGTTTCTGAAACGGTTGAAGCCACTTACACCTTGGCATGGAGGGCCTCCACACACAAAATAAGCATCGCCCTGAAACAGTAACAAAATTTGAGACCAAAATTTGAGGAGACCAAAGTTACTTCAAATAGAAAATCTAGATCATAAACAACTAAACATACTATTCAAAACAACAAAAGACTTACAGGAAGGGGCAATAGCTTAGAGTTAAACCCTTTTGTCACAAACTCCTTTAGCTTATCTTTGCAGTTTCTGGAGTAAATATAGTGTAAACCATATCAAAGGCGATAAAGAAATCAATACAAAAGGTGCAATATAGAGTGATGAAAATTTTTACCCTAAGCCATCAATAGGCTCCCAAGTATCTTCATCAGGACCATATCCTTTCCAACGCACCTGAAAGTATTGAAATGAAAAGAAAACTAATGTATGAATTAAACCTTACAAAGGATGAAAAAAATTTGAACTTAATAGAGACTCCAATTTATAGTCATGGAAACTGTACCTTAAGATGAGGTGAAGATGTCTTCACCTCTTTAGGATCCCCAAAACAAATGGCAAGGAACTCTTCTACCTCAAACTCTTCAGGAGAAATTTCAGACCCATTATTATCCCCATCTGCGTCATCACTTTCATCGCCATCTTCTTCTTCTTCATCATTCAAAGCACTTACTGATTCTGTTGGATCAGTACTGGTAATCAGTGAAAACTTTAGGCACAACTTTCTCCATTCTTTGAGCAGTCTTAGAAAGTCTTCAGCAGCTTCGTTTCTCACCTGCTCAACATTAAAAATCAATTGATTACATGTGTAAACAATATTACTCTCCTAGCACAGTGTACAAAACACAGCACTGAAGATTTACCTCTGTTTCAGGGTGATTCAGTTTCAAACTCTCACAGGCGAAACTGTTTATATCAACTGCCCATTTCTGCAAAATCAGAAAGAGAGGAGTAAAATATTACTCAAATACAACAAAATGTTGATGATATACTAACAACAATGTGAAAACATGAGTTTCCATAACAAGATATTTACCGTAGTCAATTTTACGCCTGCCAAGGAAGCCCCCATGGACAAGCCAGTTGACATTGCTCCACATCCACAATATAGATCCAATAAAAACTTTTCATCCTTGTGGGGAGTAGCTCCAATGCAATTTGACTCACATTCACTTGAAATAGTTGATGATGTAGGACGACTTACTGAAATTTTTGGCAAGACTAAAATCATCAGTTCTCTTCAATAAAATAAACTGTGAACAAAGTTAATAAGGATATGAGTGATCATACTGCAGAAACCAAAGCTTTAAATGGCAACTTAGAGAAGATAGTACTGACATAAAAATATATATATATATAGCAAGTCTAGGATTGTGCTAGAAACATATTAACATAGACTTTACAGTTACAAAGGAAACTACTTAACCGTTACCATATGGAATTGAAATTCAAATACCATCATCAGCACATGAAAAGGTCAGGTGTGCCAGCTCGTATTTCATATCATAGTAGAGATCACATGGCGGTATAACTCTCTCCTCAGTTCCTGAAACAATCTGTTGTAAAAAAGTTTTAAGCAATCTAGATGCAGAAGCCAAATCACCACATGATTCATGCAATGTGCAACCGAATTCATAAATTTGATACCTGTGGTGGGATTCTAGCAATATTAACTTTGGAGATAATGCAATTGAGGGGATTATCATCCTCAACATTAGATAGAAATACTCTTTTTGCTTGCACATGATGAGCAAGGCCTTGGATTACCTAAAGTAAACAAAGAAACACAAAACGAGAGGATCAAATTAGCAGAAGCAAGAGACATTCGTACTTAAAAAAAAACAGAAACAAATATAGCTAACTCAAAACGCAATAACATCTCACAGTATCGTCTGGTCTGTAGAACCATCGAGCTCTAAAGTAAGGTTCTCCATCAATTGCTTCAAAAAATTCGACAATTCTTGCTATATAATTCGGCTTCCCCTCTTCAGCCTACATCGAAAATACTCTAGGATCTCTAACACAATGTACCGACACAAAATTTCAACATAGATCTGTAAAATCTAAATTCAGTATTTTTAAAGGTACCATAACATAAACATCATCACCCAGATGGAAGAGGACTGCATCGACAACAGCTAGCTCGTAATGATGCTTCGCCGGCTGTCTCTCTTCACTAACACTGTATTCAAAAACAACAGGAGAGGACATAAAACAAAGTATAAAGAAACAAAAACATAAATAAGCAAAGAAGAAAAAAGAAGCAATTTTTTACCCATTGGGAGTTTCAACTGTCAGAGTTTTTCTAGATTTTGAAGAACTGAAGCGTAAAGGCCATTTAGTCATTGCTTCGGCGACGGGCATGGGTTTTCCAATGAAGGTAAGATTCGAGTCGGGCTCAGGTCGCTTCATGTTATTGGTATTTCCCGTCATCTGTGTCGAGAAGGAGGAGAAGAAGGAGCGACACAGAGACGGTAAAGTAAATCAACCTTTGGAGTTTTGAGCTGCTGCATAAATGAGGAAAGAGAAACACTTTTCAAATAGTTGACCAAAAAAATAATTAAAACACACTGAAATTTTGGAGAAAGCGGGACATTCTCAAATTCGAAGCGCCATTTTTTCAATTCTGCGTAAATTAGTTTTAGCTCCCCTGCTATTATTAATAATTTAGATTTGACCTCATTTTATTTAATAGATGCGAATTGATCCTAACCGATAAGGGCCCATAGAAGAAATTAGATAAGCGGGCCCAAGAGAAGAATGGCAACTAACTGAAAATGCGAGTGAAAAAGAAGGGCGAAATCGTAAAGTGGTGATTCTGTTTCCGTCGACGCTATTTCCTGGTTCGACGGCGCGTGTGCTCCACTGCGATTTCAACTCGAAAATTTGAAACAAGAGAATGATTGTCGTGAGTCTGTGACTCTTATGGCGGTTTTCAGACTCAGCCAAGGAAACGTTGACGTTTATTTAGAAAATGATTAGGGTAGAGTCTATTTGGTCGCAAATGTTTCGTAGAGCATCTCTGGACTGGTTCTAGTTGCGAGAATTAGGGATTCACAAAACCTGGATTTGAGTTATACTGTCACAACAAGAGTTCTCTTGCAGTGTATTTTGGTTATCATATGAAACAGATTTTATCTTCCGTACTAAAGTATGGATTATGTAAGGTCTGAAAGATGACTTAATAATTTCAAGATGGGTGGTGAATGAAACCGGAAGCAACCATTGGATTTTGATCAGCCTCTAAAGACCAATGTGAGTTCTATGAACACTGCAGCCTGAACGGTTACCGAAATTTTGGATTTTTATTGAGTGCATAGCCTATTTGTGAGCCAAGGTTGCTTAGGCTGACTCTTATGGGATGTGACAATGTAGATTTGCAATACGAAGAGAGTTGTGGTATCTAATGTTGGACAAAGGTTTGTACATTTTACTCAAATGGAGATTCGTGATGTGGCAGGTGTTAGTTAGGATTTGAGTATAGTCTTGAAGGAGTTACTATATCGCGTATGCGAATGCTTACCATGAGAGTGAAGGTGGATAGATGCTTGGAATGGCATAGAGTTTGATCCTAAAACTTGTTTTGAGCTCAGAAGATTTCTACGTAATTGAAGTCATAGGTACATATGCACACACATGTAGACATATCTATCTGCATACATAATTTCCAACTCTTTTTTGTCTTATGCTCTAAGAAACCATCTCTTGCAATTAAGTAAATCTCAATACAGAATACTTTAGAATGTAACCATTTGTATGCTTCATGTTTCAGAGCTTTAAGAAACATATTTCATCTGTTAAATAGTTTGGTTGTTGCTGCACTCTTCCTAACTGCCATGATGTTCTGTTCCATAAGAAGGAAGCCACACGTAAGAAAATGTTTGATTGTGTGCAAGCTTATTTTGGTTTAATAGTCATTAAATAATCTGAAAGTTTTAGATTACGATCCTGCTCAACTGCCATATCTAATGAAAAAAATGTTCTACATTTACTTTTCGAGCGCATGTTTTCTTTTTTTTTGGGAGAATGAGCGCTTGAAGAATAATAAATAGCTTGATATTGACTTTCTTTTAGCTTACCCCACTAACTTTAAAGTGGGTTTTGTTATAGATATTTGGGTATAGACCAGGTTTTAAATATTATATTAAGCTTGACATATTGATACATGAGTATTTATTATTGTAGGTAGGGAAATGGGCTGCCTATACAGTGAAGGTGACAATGATTGTATGGACTGATTCTTGCTGGGGTCCATAAAGTTTCATGAATCAGTTCTTACATCTTTCTAAAGGTCAACCCTTGAGAGCTATCTGGACTGATGGTAAGCTCATGTCAGCCCATGGTATACGTTACAGTTAATGTTGTTAGTTCAGGTGTGACCCACTTGGCTTTTAGGACTACACAGCATTCATAAGTTTGATCACGTCAACCCTGTGTTCAGAAGCAAACACTGAAATGAAGATCTTCTTTGTCATCTTCTTATTCTCCCTCCTCCAGTCTTGTATTGGCGGCGATACAATCATGAGAAGACAATCATTGAGAGATGGTACTGTTATTTTATCTGAAAGGAAGATATTCGCATTTGGATTCTTCAGCTTGGGGAAATCAAAGCTCCGGTATGTTGGGATTTGGTATGCTCAACTCTCTGAGCCGACTATTGTATGGGTTGCAAACAGAGACCGTCCTGTGAATGATTCATCTGGGCTGATTAAGTTCAGCAGCAGTGGGAATCTCTGTGTGTATGCATCAGCTAATGAAACAGAGCCCGTCTGGTCAACTAATGTTTCGGATAGTATCTCGGAAAAAACTTTAGTTGCGAGACTCTCTGATCTAGGCAACCTTGTTCTGCTTGATCCGGTCACAGGGAAACGTTTCTGGGAGAGCTTTGATTACCCTACAGACACTTTGCTTCCCTTTATGAAGTTTGGATTCACACGTCACGACGGTTTGGATCGTTTTCTGACATCATGGAAATCTCCTGATGACCCAGGCTCTGGAAGCTTCACCTACCGCATAGAACGTAAAGAAATTCCGCAGCTGATTCTGTACAAAGGTCTGATCCCATGGTGGCGTACGGGGTCATGGACTGGGCAGAGGTGGAGCGGTGTGCCTGACATGACAAAAGAGCATATCTTAAATAGCTCGTTTGTGTATACTGAGGACGAAATATCCATCACTTACGGTGTGATGGATGCTTCAGTCATAACAAGAATGCTGGTGAACGAGACAGGAAACATACAACGGTTCACATGGATTGCGAGGGATGAGAGATGGAACGTTTTCTGGTCAGTTCCTAAAGAGCAGTGCGACAACTACGCCCACTGTGGCCCTAACGGTTACTGTGATCCCACGATCTCAACAGCATTTATGTGTGCATGCCTACCTGGTTTTGAGCCAAAGATTCCCCAGGATTGGTTCTTGAGGGACACTTCTGGTGGGTGTACAAAGAAAAAGAGAGCTTCATTATGCTGTGAGAAAAAAGAGTTTGTGAAGTTAATGCACGTGAAGGTTCCCGCTGCTGCAAAAATGGATTTGAGCATAACTTTGAAGGAGTGCAAACAGAAGTGCTTGAAGAATTGCTCTTGTGTCGCTTATGCAAGTGCGTACCACGAGAATGAAAGTGGAGCAACAGGATGCTTGACATGGCATGGCAGTATGTTAGATACGAGGACATACTTGAACTCGGGACAAGATTTCTACATACGTGTAGACAAACATGAGTTAGGTATATACAAAAACTTTATTATAGAAGTTCTTGTTAGTTCTAGAACATGCCCAAGACGTCTACCCAGCAACTTCGCTTACAACCTGTTTGATTGTTGAGAATTTCTAAGTATATACTATCGGTTTGCTTGCATGTTTTAGCTCGGTGGAACAGAAATGTGTCATCAGGGAAGAGGAGAGTCATTTTCATTCTCATCAGTGTGATTGCAGCTGTAATGTTACTAACGGTCATTTTGTTCTGTTTCATAAGGAAGCGACGAAGTAAGTCAATCTCTGATGATGTATCTTTCAAGCTCATATGTTGCTTGCTTAACTCGCAATTAAATGTTTAAAACATGCACAAGTGCAGAGTTGAACAGGCAGAGAAGATCTCCAGTAACATTCTCCCCGGGTTCTTTTGATTTTGAAGATTCATTCAGATTTGAAGAGGACAAATCGAGAAACCGGGAGTTCTCTCTCTTTGATCTTAACACAATCGCTACAGCGACGGATCACTTCTCTTTCAATAACAAGCTTGGAGAAGGTGGTTTTGGACCAGTTTATAAGGTAAGGAAGATGCAAAATCCACCGTCGCATATGCCTAGAATATATCTATATATCCAAATCTCTATCAAATACTCCTCTAAAATGTTTCCTTTGTTTCTCTATTCAGGGCGTGTTACAAAACGGTATGGAGATAGCAGTGAAGAGGTTGTCGAAAAACTCAGGCCAAGGAATGGAAGAGTTCAAGAACGAGATCAAGTTGATATCAAAGTTGCAGCATCGAAATCTTGTGAAGATCTTAGGATGTTGCGTTGAATTGGAAGAGAAGATGTTGATATATGAGTATTTACCAAACAAGAGCCTTGACTATTTCATTTTCGGTACGTTCAACATTTCTGATACATTTAGTCTACATATTCACATTATCTTATTTAAAGAAGATCAATGACTTTGAATTTGATTCCCTCTTTCTTATTTTCTTATTGGTCTCGTAGATGAAGAGCAGAGAGCGGAGTTGGACTGGACAAAAAGAATGGAGATAATCCGTGGGATTGCTCGTGGAATCTTGTATCTTCATCAAGATTCAAGACTGAGGATCATTCACAGAGACCTCAAGGCCAGCAATGTACTTCTTGACAACCAATTGATCCCCAAGATTGCGGATTTTGGCATGGCTAGAACCTTCGGGGGTAACCAAATCGAAGGAAGCACAAATCGAGTCGTCGGGACATAGTGAGTTAGTCTATCTCAATCCCCACAATACTATCCAGTTTCGTTTTTTCAATCTGAAAGATCGTTTCAATCTTACTGTCACAGTGGATACATGTCACCAGAGTATGCAATGGACGGCCAGTTTTCTGTAAAATCCGACGTGTACAGCTTCGGAGTATTGATCTTAGAGATCATAACCGGAAAGAGAAACAGTGCTGTCTATGGGAAATCTTCGAATCTAGTCAGACATGTAAGTAAAGACTTCAATTGTTTTCACAAAAACAGAGGAACAAGACGGAACATAAGCAAATTGTTGTTTCTTCTTCTTTTAGATTTGGGATCTATGGCAAAAAGGTGAAGCAACAGAGATCATAGACAAGTTAATGGACTCAGAGACTTATGATGAGAGCGAAGTGATGATGTGCATACACATTGGGTTGCTTTGTGTGCAAGAAAATGCTTCAGACAGAGTAGACATGTCAACTGTTGTGTTTATGTTGGGTCATAACGACATTGATTTCCCCTCTCCGACTCATCCACCGTTTACGCCCGAGAGGAGGAGAGATTGTAATGATGGCAGCAGCTTTTCCAGTGCTTTTCTCAGCGGAGGGAACAGCATTTCTGTTAATGACGTTACCCTCACCTCTGTTCATGGCCGTTAAAAATTTTCAAACTGTTTCTAAACAATATAAACGCAATGTTGAGATTTGAACTCTGTAAGTAACATTTCTATGGTTTTATTTCTATTTCACCAATCTACTTATCCAACAGGTGTTCATGGAATGTTGTTTTGTTAGAAAATAAATATGCTTGTTCTCTTTGCCTCTAAGAGGAATTGACTTATATCTTAAATAATGTAATAGGCTTAAAACTGTATTTGTAAAAGGGCAAAAAGAAGGACTCTTAAGATATGTGAAGCTTTTGAGGCCAATCTATATATCCTTTCACTGAAGAACTTGCCAGTCATTATCAACTTTCTATGGGATGGTAAGTATCTCTAGGTCGCATAGTTTATATATATGTTGGTGTAGTGGTTAATAAGTCTCGTAAATTTTTTCTGTGCATTATACTTATTGGAGGTTGCATTTTTTATTTTAATTGCCAGTCATTATCAACTTTATCTTCACCTGCTATGGCATGGTAAGGGTGTTTTTAGGTTCAGATTATTCAACTTGAAGAAGAGTGAAGGAATCCAGATTCACCTTTACTTGAGCTTAGCCCAATAAAATCACGAAAGAGAAATGATATTTGTCAATTTTCAAAAAAAAAAAACAATGATATTTGTCTTAAATTGACTTTTTGTTTTCTCTGTTTCAAGTATCATATAATTTATTTGTAAAATATCATAATATATGCGTGTCATTTGATACATAAGTAGGCAGTTATTAACGTAGGGAAATTGTGGTGGCGTGTCGCGTGTACTAATTCCTGCATAGTGAAAGAGGCAATGATTAAATGGACAAAGAAGAAAGGTTTCACGGTGATGGTAACCTTTTTAGTTCGTGTCATGTTCTAATTCACATGAATCAGTTTTTTTTCTTTTTACAACTTTTTATTGAAAGTTCAACCTTTGAGTAAAATCCGGAAGAGCTTTGTGACTGATTTTGATATCCGCAGTTAATGTTGTTAGCTCAGGTGAGGCCCACTTGGCCTTTAACAACACACAGCATTTATACGTTTCATCAAACTCTGATCAGAAACAAACACAGAATGAAAATCTTTTTCATCTTTTTCTTCCTCCTGATTCAATCTTGTTGCTCCGACAACATAATCTTGAGAACACACTCTTTGAGAGATGGTGATGTTATCTTCTCCGAGGGAAAAAGATTCGCTTTTGGATTCTTCAGCTTGGGGAATTCAAAGCTCCGATATGTTGGGATTTGGTACGCTCAAGTCTCTGAGCTGACTGTTGTATGGGTTGCAAACAGAGACCATCCTGTTAATGACACATCTGGTTTAATAAAGTTCAGCAGCAGAGGGAATCTATGTGCGTATGCATCTGCCAATGGAACAGAACCTATCTGGTCTACTGATGTTATTGATAAGATCTCAGAACCAGCTTTAGTTGCAAAGCTAACTGATTTAGGAAACCTTGTCCTGCTTGATCCTGTCTCGGGGAAAAGTTTCTGGGCGAGTTTTAATCATCCTACAAACACTATGCTTCCTTTTATGAAGTTTGGATTCACTCGTCAAGATGGTTTGGATCGTGTTATGACATCGTGGAGATCTCCTAGTGACCCTGGTTTTGGAAACATTACATACCGAATAGAACGTAGAGGGTTTCCACAGATGATGATGTACAAAGGTTCGACTCCGTGGTGGCGTACTGGGTCATGGACAAGTCAAAGATGGAGTGGTGTGCCTGAAATGACAAACAAGTTTATCTTCAATATCTCATTTGTGAATAATCCGGATGAAGTATCAAACACTTATGGAGTGTTGGATCCTTCAGTTATAACAAGAATGGTGCTAAACGAGATAGGTGTTCTGCAACGGTTCAGATGGAACGGGAGGGATAAGAAATGGATTGGGTTCTGGTCAGCACCTGAAGAGAAGTGTGATAACTAAAACCACTGTGGCCTTAATAGTTACTGTGATCCCACTAGTCCAGACAAGTTTGAATGCTCTTGCTTACCGGGGTACGAGCCTAAGACACCTCGAGATTGGTTCTTGAGAGATGCTTCTGATGGATGCATGAGGAGCAAAACAGATTCGGTATGTAATGGGAAAGAGGGGTTTGCAAAGTTGAAGCGTGTGAAGATTCCTAATACATCAAGTGTAAATGTGGATATGAACATAACATTGAAGGAATGTGAACATAGGTGCTTAAAGAACTGCTCTTGTGTCGCTTATGCGAGCGCTTACCACGACCACGAGAGCGAAGACGGAGCAAAAGGGTGTTTGACATGGTATGGTGATATGTTGGATACAAGAACATACTTGAGTTCAGGACAAGATTTTTACCTACGTGTAGATAAGGCAGAGTTAGGTACATATATATATATATATACTCTGCAACGTTTTCATTTCAACAAAGGAGATAGAAGACATGTGCTATTTGATTGTTTTTGTTTGTTTCAGCGCGGTGGAATGGAAATGGTTCATCATGGAAGAAGAGACTTTTTTTTTATTATCATCAGTTTGATTGGAGTCGTGCTGTTACTAGTGATCAGTTTGTTCTGTTTCTTAAGGAAACGAAGACGTAAGAAATTCTCTGATAAAGATTATATATTTGTTTCCTTAGCTTACACCTAACAAATTGAAAACATGCACATGCGCAGAGTCTAACAGGCTTAGAAAAGCTCCATCAACCTTCGCTCTGAGCTCTTTTGATCTTGAAGACTCGTCCATATTTGAAGAGCTTGAGGACAAATCAAGAAACCGGGAGTTGCCTCTCTTTGAGCTAAGCACAATCGCTGCAGCAACGAATAACTTCTCTTTTCAAAACAAGCTCGGAACAGGTGGTTTCGGACCGGTTTATAAGGTAAGGAAGAGAAGCAAAACAACCATCTTCACATATGCATAAAATACAAAATCTGTAGTAGGGAATGCTTGTTTTGTTTCTGGTCAGGGCGTGTTACAAAATGGTATGGAGATAGCGGTGAAGAGGTTGTCGAGAAACTCGGGCCAAGGAATGGAAGAGTTCAAGAACGAGGTCAAGTTGATATCAAAGTTGCAGCATCGGAATCTCGTGAGGATCTTAGGATGCTGCGTTGAATTGGAAGAGAAGATGTTGATATACGAGTATTTACCAAACAAGAGCCTTGACTATTTCATTTTCAGTACGTTCAACATTTCCAAACACAGATTCAAAATTCTCCCTTTTCATGAAGATCAATAATGACTTTTGAATTTGATTCCCTTTTCTATTGTTAGAGGAGGAGCATAGAGCGGAGTTGGATTGGCCAAAACGAATGGGGATTATCCGCGGGATTGCTCGTGGAATCTTGTATCTTCATCAAGATTCAAGATTGAGGATCATCCACAGAGACCTCAAGGCCAGCAATGTACTTCTTGACAATGAAATGATACCAAAGATTGCAGATTTTGGGATGGCTAGAATATTTGGGGGTAACCAAGTCGAAGGAAGCACAAATCGGGTTGTTGGAACATAGTGAGTTGGTTTTTCTCAATCCCCACTAAACTCTCCAATATCTTTCTTTTATCTCAATGTCGTTTCAATTTCATTATCACAGTGGATACATGTCACCGGAATACGCAATGGATGGCCAGTTTTCTGTGAAATCGGATGTCTACAGCTTTGGAGTATTGATCTTAGAGATCATAACCGGAAAGAAAAACAGTTATTTCTTCGAGGAATCTTCGAATCTAGTTGGACATATAAGTTAAAACTGCCTTTTCCACATAACTTGGACTGCTAAAAACAGAGAAAACATAAGCAAATGTTTGTTTCTTCATCTTGTAGATTTGGAGTCTATGGGAAAAAGATGAAGCAACAGAGATCGAAGACAAATTAATTGATGAAGAGACTTATGATGAGAGTGAAGTTATGAAGTGTATACACATCGGATTGCTTTGTGTACAAGAAAATGCTTAGGTTATAACGCCATTGATCTTCCATCTCCGACGCATCCTGCGTTTACGGCGGGAAGGAACAGAAACGTCAAAAATGGCGGGAGCTCAGGTAATTGGCCCAGCGGTGAAACCGGTAGTACTATTAACGACGTTACCCTCACCGACGTTCAAGGTCGTTAAGAATTGTTTGCCTCTTCTTTGTGAGTAAGAGGACTGATGATATCAAAATTTATAGCAATACTGTTTATGGATCTATAGAAATTATTTGTATAAAATGTACGCAAAAGTATTATTATAACATCAGCTTCTTTGACTCAAAAGGACATTCGACTCTGCTCTTGAACTACCACTTAATCACTTGGCTCAATTATTAGCAACCACTAACTAACCATGTTATAATAATTGCATTTGTATCATAAACAGAGTCAAATCGAATCAGAGAAAAGTGTTCTGCCTGAAACTACACAAAGTGGCTGGTTCAAGATTTTTCACGTTAATTAGCTAAAACTAAACTTCATCAACAACCATAAGTCCATAAGGGATAATGATCTCAGACAAATCTTTGAGTCTACTTAGAAAGAGGTCAACATTGTTTTCTTTTTTCTTAACTTACCAAGGAGCCGATACAATTGTCTCAAGCTCAAACTCCACATCTTTAAGATCTACATTAAGATCTCTTGTACATGACTCCACATGACATATCTTTTCGTGGATTGCGTCCTTGTGTTCTTCTGCTGCTTCCTTTTGTTCTTTCAAAGCTGCTGCTTGCCTCTGCAGCTCAAGAATCTTATGTTTCACCTCTAGAACCTTCCGTTCTGTTTCATCAATCTCTTGTTTAGCCTTCCAACTTTTGCTAGATCCATTAGTCCTCTCTTTGTCAAAACCTTTTAGTTCCTCCAGTATACTAAGTTGTCTGTCTTTGCGTTCCAACAGCTTGTCGATCCGTGATAAAGGCGTTGTAACATCGAACCGTGTTTCTCTAGCTCCGAAAATGAATCTTTGAGGCTATCTAGTTGGCTTATGGGAACGTTGGTTTCAAGATCTTTTAATTTCTCTAATAACCCAGAATAAGTCACAATCATACCTAATGCAAACCCTTCACGGAAATCTTCTCTAGTCTCAAACAATGGGCTGAAATGAGGACTTTGTGGTACTCTTTTGAAAACCTCCATTGACTCATATGTCTTCCAAAATTGGAATCTTCTTCGTGAAAGGCAAAACATTTGCATTGGGGGTCTGATCCGAGGATAACTCTAGATAGATCAACGCATACCCAAAAACGATGTGAAAATCAAGAAATTTGTTTAGCATATCTACCAGTTATAGTTATAATTTATAAGTTGTTTCATATCAGCCTTTTGGGTTTTGACCATTGCAAGTTGGTCCTAAATTCCAGAAGGTCCAAAGAGACTTAAAACATAACAGTCTCGTTGGGGTCTGCATTGTGTTCTAGGTCTCCTCTTTTCCTCTTCAGAGTGTAACATTTGTTGTTATGCTCCTCAGGCATCTGTGCATAAAAGTGTTAAAAGGAGAACCATCTCAAAGATAAATAACAATCATGAAGATTATTATGTTAAAACAAATACCATCTCTCGAGTTGACTCATTTCCCAAGCTATTTTGTTTCCTCATTGGCTCAGGGGATATCTTTCCTTGGGGTTTGTTCTCTGTTGCAGCCATGCCCAAGGTTACATGTGAACCAGATCCTTTTTCTGAAAAAATAGAGACCACTCTAGATCAACTTCACGGCACAAAAATAAACAAGGTTACAAGAATCCACTTGTGGGGTTATGACCAGGGTAATACCATTTACTACAGCATCAGCCATCTCATTTCCCAACGGTTCCTTCATCTGCACATTTCTAGTTCCCGCCACTGACTTGTTTCTTTTGCTGTCTAAAGGAGCTTCTTTTTGGCGTTTTGGCTACAAATGGAGATCACATAACAACACTTTCAGTTTCAAAGATGCCCCCATTAAATAAACCAAACAGAAAGAATGTTGACTGAAACCAGAGATATAGTTTACCTTAGGTATTCTATGCCAAACTCCATCTTCCCATTCCATTGAAGGCCTAAGCTCTGAGTGGTTGAATTGAGACGCCTCCTTTGTTTTCCCGAAACTTACCATGTATTGTCCCTCAAAGAGAATTCCCCTCACCACACCTTAACGCCATACAGAATCAAAAAAATCTACATGATCCAACAAATCATACTTTCCAACCGAAAAAGGAGGCTACATAGGCCTGACTCTTCGCGTATCAACGGTTATGACTTTCGTTATCCCCCCGAAGCTGAAAAAGGAGTCATTAAAGCACTTGACATAGACAATAAATCTCTTCTCATTCTCCAACTCCTTAACCATAACTGCTGGAACCCAGACAAACCCCACTCTCAATTCCACCATAGTCCCGGAACTAAAATCAGATTTGATCAATTCTTTCAAGCATATAACAAACGGATCATTTAAAGTTTAAAACTTTGACATGCAAACAAAACGGAGAAAAAAATCAAAACTTTTTTAAAAATTCAGAACCTTATGGTCAGGTCGGACCCATTTCAAGCCGGTCGAGTCAAGATGAACCCTCAACTGCTGTTTCTCAAACAGATTATGAATCATCCCTCCTGGTATTGGGGGATTGAAGTCAACCCAATATTTCTCATCCTTCGTTTTTCCGATTAACACCCCAGTCCTCCACCCATATTTGAGATAAACGTCAACCACTAATCCTCTCTCGAAAACGACGCCGTTGGTCAGATCTTCCGGTGGGACAGGTCGAATAAAGCTCTGATCGACGATTTCGGGTAGAGTAGGACCCAAATCGTCTTCAGTGAACAACGTCAAGTAACGGACTTTAAGCTTTCCGTGTCCTGATTCCGTAGGGTTATCTTCTAAAATCGCTCTGTAATAAGAGCCTTTAAACCCTTCATCGTCAGCAGAGACTTCTACTTCACAGTCTTTGCTAGCGAATACCATTTGCTCCTTCCCTGGATTTACCCTAAATTGAAAACTGAAAAAGGCGCCTTTTTTTTTGCTCTAGTAAACCTAAATTCAAAACGAACCCAGTTCTCTTCTTCTGTAACTCGAAACCCCTAGAGATTAAAGAAGATATTACTTCTCTATTGCAGCCAAAACACAGTTCCCAGTGGAAGACTATACACCATGGGGAACAAGGAAATTTTTTTTCTTTTTCTAATTTAGTTTTCATTTTTGGCGCTTAAATTTACGGATAATAATATATGATGAAACGAAGAATATCAGAAGCCCAAACTACCCAATGGGCCTAATTAAACGGTGTAGTTTATTGGATCTTCATCACGCAGCAGGTAATAAAAGTACCTTATCCCCTCCAAATCTGTTGTGAAAGTGTCAAGTGAGCAACACTCTTCTCGATTTCTGAAATTGCAATGGCTTCCTTCACTACCTCTTCTTCTTCCTCGCTTCTCCCCAAAACCTTGCTTCCCACAAGCCACCTGAATCTCTCTCCTACACTCTCTGGTATCCGCCTTTGTGGCGACGTATGGAACCCTCTGCTCCGGAGTATCTCCACAACCGCTGGGTCTCGGCGTCGGGTGGCGATTGTGAAGGCTGCGACGGTGGATTCTGATTACTCGTCGAAACGAAGCAGTAGTAATGAGCAGAGAGAGACGATTATGCTTCCTGGATGCGATTACAATCATTGGCTTATTGTAATGGAGTTTCCCAAGGATCCAGCGCCAACTAGAGAGCAGATGATTGATACTTACCTTAACACTCTTGCTACTGTTCTTGGAAGGTTCGATTTTTTCTTTGTGATTGGTTCTCTCCGTTGTTGATTTAGTCAATTAATTTCGACATATATAATTGTTAATAGACTTGTTATAAGGCTTTGATTTGAAATCATTTTGGGTTTCATGAGATTAGGGTTTTAACTTGGTTTGTGACGATAATGTAAGGTAAGGGCTTAATGAGCTGTGTAAAACCTACAGCTTTAGATTTGCGTTGAAGTTGACTAGTTTCCAGAATTTGTTTTTGAACTTTATCTGAGGGTTGAAAGGAGGTTTAAGTTAGTTTTTTTTGGATAAATTAGTTTAATCTTTAGTCTGATTTGTTTTCATCTCTTGAGATGTGCAAACATATGGGACATTTGATATAGCTTGTTAGAAAAAATTTCGAATAGATTGCTTTACTTTGACTTGAATTGAAGATGCGGTTTCGAGGTTCTTGTACTCAGATTCGATATGGGAAAGAGTACACCGAATTGATTCTTTCAGCTGATTAAACTCAAGCTACTATGTGATTTACAAGTAACAAAGTAGAGCTATAGGGTATCTTCAGCTACTTTAGTTACTGCATACTGAAAGCAAAACATGATTTTTATTTGGATTGGCTATCTAAAACATGAAACAATATGTTCGTATACGTCCTTGTTGTTCTTGGAGTGTTGAAACGGCTTTTCTTTTTGTGAGTTTTTGACAGAAATTAGGACGAGTAGAGGCATCTGTTTTGCTTGTTTTCTTCGAGTTATGTATAAAAATGTAGATTTTCCCCATGGTGTCTCTTTCTGAAATTGATGTGTAAAGGAGTTTCATATGCACTTGTTGAGAGCATTGCATTTTGATTCCTTCTGACTAGAATTTCCGGGACAAGCCAGGGAATTGACTTTGTATTACTTAAATAATGACTCAAACTTAGTTTATTTGTTTCGGCTAGCTGTCTTGGAATACTCAAATCTTATCGACACTGCCTGCATGCTATTCATAGCCAGGTCTTTGTGTGTGCTTATTGAGTGTACTTATGTCTATATTTCAGCATGGAAGAGGCAAAGAAAAACATGTATGCATTCAGTACCACCACATATACTGGATTCCAATGCACCATTGACGAAGAAACATCTGAGAAGTTCAAGGGTTAGTTAGTGATCAAGGAAGAGCTTTAATTCCCTTACTGGAACCTTCAAGATACTGACCACTCAGTCTTTCAATTTTCTTCACAGGTTTGCCTGGAGTTCTTTGGGTTTTGCCTGACTCCTACATAGATGTCAAGAACAAAGACTATGGAGGTAACTCATCTAAGCCTGATCATAATGTTTCTAGGATCTCTCTTCCTCTCTCTCGGTATCCTTGTTCTGATAATTGGATTGATTTGTGTTCCTTCTAGGTGACAAGTACATCAATGGAGAGATTATCCCGTGCACATACCCGACTTACCAACCAAAGCAGCGTAATAACACGAAGTATCAAAGCAAGAGGTACGAAAGAAAAAGAGACGGTCCACCTCCTGAGCAGAGGAAACCAAGACAAGAGGCAGCTGCTTCTGATTCTTCTTAAATAATGATAGACGTACGTTGTAACAGTGTGTTTGCGATTTTTGATCGATCGGTTAGTCCTTAGCTTCTACTAGTAGCAAATGATGATACTATGTCACTATATCTTGTTGAACTATATTTTTTGTGATGTAACTTAAATTTGAATCATTGGTTTGAAGTTTTTTCGCCAGTATATAGGCTTCAGCTAAAGATATTCGATTTTTTTCAGATTCGAAGGTTGGTTTAAGTTGTATTCAAACCATTTCCACCCGAGTTTAGTTAGAATATGTTAGGTTTTGGTTTGGTTTGATTTTAAAGATCGGTTAAGAATTTTGTATACCTTTGTCACTAATTTTGTTTTCTTGCGTCACTTTTATCACTAATGTTTATATACTAAAAAAAAAAAAAAAAAAAAAAAGACAATGACAACATTTTTATTTATTAATACCTATCCAAACTAGAAATTGACATTTTTCTTAATAACATCTTATTTTGGCTTCTTTAAACTTTCGAGAATCACCAAAATAATGTCAGACAGCTCTTTAATGACATAACTCCCTGGGATAAGATCTTCTCCTCCCCAAAATTTTATTGCAACCAAGTCATCTTCACACGCCTTCGTCTTGGTAATCGAAGCACGAACTCCAACTTTTACGCCATCATAGTCCTTGGCGGCCAAATCGTCGAGAGAAGACCAAAGACATTTAATTGGCTTCTAGGTATAAACCTCCGCATCTCATATATGTAAGATTATGCTTATTCGCCTCGTCGGAGCGACTGTAAGCACCAATTACTGCTATAGCATAGGATTCCCAAACTCTTTGACACTCATAATTAAAGGAACTTGAAATCAATAAATGTTCTCAAAAGAAATTGATAAACTGAATGATTTCTTGTTGTTCAAAGAAAACGAATACATCTGCTTAAATAGAAAAGCTTAACAACGATGAAATTCAAGAGATAAAACAGGAAACAGATTAAAAACTCAAAAGACTGATTCTCTTCCGAGAATACTTATTCAACTTCGTGAAACACGCTTGACTTATTCCACATTCAGCTTCTGTCAAAATATCCAAATTGACGAGACCAGAAGTATTCAACGCTAAAATTTCAGGAGTTGGTTTAAGAACCTCAGAACAAAGTGTCGAGTTGACTCCTTTCGTTCTGCAGATGGCGTCGATCGATCTCATTGTTCGTAAACCATCATACTAAATCTTCCATATGATGGGACAACAAAAAGACCTAAAACCACTATAGTACCCAATGAAAAGCTTTTACTAACGTATGCAACCATTTTTCTGTCAACCACAACATGAACTTATGTTATATTCTTATGTGAGATTTATATAGGCTGAAACATATCCTCTATGTTTTCGTTTTTTCTGAAAAGTTTAGTATGCCAGCTATTAAAATAACAATTTCCATTATTTTACATTAACAAATTGGGATTATTGGCACAAAATTTTTTTTAATGGTAAATAACACCTAATATAAAAAATATATAATTTAGTGGGTGGAGCGATAGCTGTAACTTTTTAAGAAAATTTTCGAAGTTTTAGTATGCCTTATGCCAGCTATTTAAATAATATTTTCATACAAGTAAAAAACTCTACACTCAAACAAATTTGGAATGATTGGCACAAAAGTTTCATTTTTAGATAATAATATTTTTATAAGGTGAATAACACCAAATATAAAAATATCTAATTTAGTGAGTGATTGGTTGGACTTTATAGTTGTTAAAAAAATTAGTGTGGAATTTATGTTGCGAGTGTATTAGTTGTATTTGTAATTTTTTTCCCTATAAATATTTCAAAATAAAAATGTTATTGATATATATTATGTATATTTTTTAACTAAAAATAAAAATGGAGAAATAATTTATTTGTTTCTTAGACATACTGTAGTTGTTTCAAACCATTTACCCCTATTGATTTCTATTAGACTAGGTCTGGTTTGGTTTCGGTTTGGTTTGGTTTGGTTTGGTTTGGTTTAATTTCTTTGTCCACAGCTCATTTTCCCCACGTTTTCTCAACAATAATTTCAGACAAGACAAGTAAATACGTCTGTAGATTCTTTTTTGTAGGGTCACTACACACTCGTCACCATCTACATCAATCATCCCCAACATTATCAACACATTACATGAAACAAACACTACACGGACCTTAGACCAAACATTTAAAATCAGTTTAGTCTAGCAGCATAGCTTTCAAGATCATCATCTTTCAAGCTCTCTTGAATCGATGGCGAATCACTATGAGAATTACTACCAGATCCCTTACGATTTCGATCAGGTTAATAATCTCTACGATCAAAATCATTATCAATATCAAAGTCAACAGCAGCAGTTTGGTTTCGATCCAATGAGTTATAATTATTATTATAACTGGAATGGATCTGAGTCTGTAGAGTCTGACTCTGAGACAACCTCTGCATCTGTTGCTTACTCTGTTTCTACCATGTCTGAGCCAAGACACTTGTTCTATGATCCCAATCTCTATACAACCAACGAATCTCCTCCTCAATTTAGCATCTATTGCTCTGTAGCCTCTGTTACTGAATTCAACGAGCCGGAATTTGACGATTACGATCCGACGCCGTACGATGGTGGCTACGACATTGTTGCAACCTACGGGAAACCTCTTCCTCCGTCGGTGGTTACTTGTTACCCTTCTTCAACTGCTTCTCAGGCAAAACCTCCTTCTCCTCCTGAGATCATCGCTCCTGTTCCAATCGGAATCTATGATGGTGGTCAGAAAAATGTTGTTAAGAAACGTGTATCTTTCGCTGAGCCGGTAGTACAAGCTAAACCAATGGAAACCATTAAAGAAGAAGAAGATGATGATGAAGATGAAGAAGAAGAAGATGATAATGAAGAGGACGAAGAAGAAGAAGAAGATCATGGTTCAAGCTATGAAACAGCTAAGCCTGAAACTATACATAATGATGAAGTGAAAGCTTTGTATATTCCGTCTGGTTACGGATTAGAAGCGACGGATCTCTGTGAGGTGATATTCGGAGGTTACTTTCCTTGTGTGTCACGTAACAAAAGACGCCAGGAAGATGAAGATCGTGCGGCTGTTGTTTCTTGTTGGGAAAGCAACGACTCTGATCCATGGAAGACGACTTCTGATTACCTTTTTGGAGATTCGTATCCGTATGGTAATGAGAATAGGAGCGATAGGAGTCAGTTCGATATCTCCTCTTATGGTTACCGGAGTTATTAACTGGATTTATATATCACAAGATCAGATGTGTCAATGTGAGGTAAGAACACACCATTCTTTTGATAATTTGATGAAGCTGATTTATTAGTATATATGCTATTTCGTCTTTGGTTGGTCTTAACGTTCTTTACAAAACATTCAAGTTGTTCAATAAATGCTCCTAAAACATTTCATAGGAGACAAAATGAATAATTTTAAAAGAGCAGATTTGCCTCATTATTTATATTTGTTATGTGTTATACATTAAACTACTAGTACATGATATCGTTGTCCACCAGTCCACGTCGACAATTACAGTCTCGGCTTGAAGGCCAGTGAAATGTTAAAATCTATCATAGAAGCTGCCTCCTAATCATCATCATCCTTTAGCTGAAGCTGCCTTCTAATCCTCCTTTTTTAACCTGTGGGTTTAGTGTGTTTAAGTTTCTTATAACTCCTAGTATACTTATATCTCTTGCAACAGACTTCATATGCCAGCTTAAGAGTTGAGATGTCGATGTAACCAGATTCAGATTGTTTAAACTAGAATCTTATGTAGCAGACTTGTTCTGTAAATGGATGCCAGTTTTAATTACCTGAAGATGTTGATCTAAATCGTGTTGGTAATAGTGGACAAACGGAAGAATAAATTAGACGAAAGAAACTCCGATATACGAATATACTGACCAGTCGATAAACCGAATTATTTTGATTACTTAAACCGAATAAAAGCTTTATACGCGAATTACGAAGCGGAAGACAAGTGAAGCTTTATACGACATCGTTTGGTGAACCTCATTCCCAATTAGCTCCTCGTTATATTAACAAAGGAGAGCCCCATTGTGTTCTTAGCCTTTTTTTTTTTAAGAAGCGACAACAGAGAAAACCCTAAAATCACAAGCAGAGAAAGAGCGACAGACTTTGACGAAGATCAAGTACAGGCTTCTGTTAGCTCAACATGATCATCCCTGTTCGTTGCTTCACTTGTGGAAAGGTTTGGGTTTCTACCCTCGCAATTTATGGGTTTAATCCGTATTTTTAGGGTTTTAGTTACTTTAAATTTGACGAAGAAGATATCTTTGCTCTTTCTTATCTGATACGAATACGAATTTTTTGTTGAGCTGAACACAATCTGGGTCGATTTAAACAATTTTTTTTAATAGAGAAATCAAGTATTGAGCTTTACTAAGCTTTCACTTTGCGATTTTGTAGGTGATTGGAAATAAATGGGATCAATATCTTGATCTTCTCCAGGTCGACTACACTGAAGGGTAAGTAAGCTACATGATTCTTCTTGCTCTCTAATCATACTTCTTTTTTTTCTGAAAAGAGACTACTTTATTTGAGTTTTAGAGAAATTATCCCAGATTTTCTATTGGTTCTGTCGTTTAAGTAGGCGTAGAATAAGTGAAGTTTGAGATTATTAGTTAACACCACTTCTCTAATTGAAAGCAGTGTAAGATATTTTTTTATTGAAGGATTTAGCTTTTTATAATCTTCTGTGTATGACTTTATGTTTATGGAAGAGACTATGCCTTGCTTACTATCTAATCTCTATGTGCCTATCTAGTTTAGCTATCCAATAGGTAATTGTTAAAACTAGAAAGTAATGGCTTTTGTTTAGACTTGCGTCCTTCTACATGATTCTTATTGGACTAATCATACTTTGTTTAAAAAATAGAGTACTTTGTTTGAACATGATAGAGAAGGGTTTAATTCATTAAGTATGTGATTAGTCACCACTATTTTGCCATTGGAGAAGCAAATCAATCAATGGTTAATGGTTTAGGACTTTAGCTAATGATCTACTGGTTTTGGACTAGTGTGCCTATCTTACTTAACTCATATTCTTGTTCAGGCTCTTATTGTTGTTTAAGTTCCTCAATGGGTATGAAGTTACAATATCTCTTTTTTTGCAGGGACGCACTTGATGCCCTCCTGCTAGTCAGATACTGCTGCAGGCGTATGCTTATGACTCATGTTGATCTGATTGAAA
Source organism: Cardamine occulta (assembly GCA_028015245.1). NCBI lineage: Eukaryota > Viridiplantae > Streptophyta > Magnoliopsida > Brassicales > Brassicaceae > Cardamine > Cardamine occulta. The sequence continues at coordinate 4,227,528 of CM051363.1, forward strand.
AGCTTCTCAACTACAACAGTACAATCCCCAAACTCTATATGTTGTGTTTCTTTTGACTCGGGTGCTTTTGTCTTATTTACAAGTACCCACATACATTTTCCTTGCAGCTCTGGAAAAATCAGACAACAGTTAAAAGAGGATGGCAAATCTGCTGAAAGTGTGTTCCTTCTCTTCAGAGGCTTATGTATGAAAACACTTTTGTGTTTGAGGTGTAGAACCTTTTAATTCGATCTGAATCATATGGAGTTTTGAGGATGTTAATGATGTCAGTATTTTCTCGTGTGACTAAATCCAATGATCTTTTTTTGCCTGAAAGGAATTGTCTTTGAGAGATTCATGTTTCATTAGTATAGAAGTGCAGACATGGCTATATAATTAGAAACCTTTGAGAAATAACATAAAAGTCACTGGTAAAATGGTAATCATATAAACTGTGAAGGAAAAATTCAGAAAAATAGTGGTTCCCAAAAATTCCCTCGGAGCAACACGAACTTGATAATCTGCAGTAATGTCAAATCTTCGTTGGTTGTATCTTACATGAGTTTTTAAGTGACTAAAGAAGAATCCTCTTCCCAATGATTTCTCCCAGAACAATAGGAATACGACCAGCACGGCAATGGCAGAGCTTTGCCTCGGTCGTGTTCTTTTGTTGCTCCAAGATAATCCGATGGCAGCCTATAAATTTCTCTCTAGTCATGATTGTATTTGATAATTAATTGTAGGCAAACGACAAACAGTTTGTACTATATCATCCGATTGCAGTAGCATGTTCATGCTTTTGTGCAGGAAGTTTCAAATAATGTATAACCAAAGAAGAATGAATTAAAATGTAACCATATTTGGCTATTGTAATCTGACCCCAATCTTAAGGAAACATATCACTTTAAAATTTCCCACAACCCTCCCTCATGAGTTGTGTTCGAGAAATTAAGATCCAATTAGTCAACTAAAACCAATTTTGAAAGAACAGACCCACAGTAACTCAGTAGCCATTAATATGTGTTGGTGTCGATGTCGACCCTTATCCTACCATCCGAAAGTAACTCAGTAGCCATTAATATGTCTTGGTGTTGTTGTCGATCCTACCAACCGAGAGTAACTCAGTAGCCATTAATATGTCTTGGTGTCGTTGTCGATCCTACCAACCGAGAGAAGGGTTGCTGTGTTTGGTTGTTGCGGCTTGTGTTAAAACCGTTGCTGCTTCCAGGTCCGGATTTAGGGTCAGAGAAAGGAGAATAGGCTTGAGCTAGCTCAAGGGCAGAAGCTGTTTTCCCGTGACGAACCCCTATTCCATCTGGTGATGCTGGTTTCTGGGAAACCGGTTTTCGCCATGACTCTGGTGATGGATGTCTCGTCTTCTCCTGAGTATGCTGTTGCTGTCTTGAGCTCTTGCTGTCATTTTCATGCCAGTTTCTCTTTTGGGTTTCGGATCTGGCAATGTCGCTTACACTTCGCCCGTCCTTTTGGTCGAATTTCCTTGTCCTCAGGTCACGAGGAGAGCCAGTTGGCCTTTGATTCGACTGCTCTGGAACTCTTTCGATGGGTTTGAGTGACATCCTTTTGATATGAAGGAAAAACATAAACAGAGCTTAGAATTAGATAGTTGATTTCAATGGAACCGTAAGAGTTGGATCCCAGAAAACACGGAAAATGAGCAGCTAGAGGAAACATGTTCTACCTGTCTATCTGTTGCTCCAATTTGTGATGCTCGATCTCATCAATGCCTCGCTCCTTCAACACCTAGTCGCAAAATAGAGGTTAAGATCAGGTTGCAAAACTAAATGACTCTACATAGCCAAGAAATCGAATAATGATGACCAAACGGGTAACTTAACTAGAGAGAGTTACACAAACAATATGAAACAATCCGCACTCACCTGCTCTCGTGGTCTAGCACCGCCAAAAACCGCATTTCTGCACCATGAACCAGAAAATGTTAGCGCGTTTGACACAATATATACCTACTGCCAGGGAGGCGGTCTAGTTGATATTCTAGACAAGTGAATGACAGACGACATAAGCTAGCGAAAATATCTATGAACTAAATTCAATGTTCTAGCATACTTTACCATCTTGGACTTCTGAAGATAGTTTGGCACAAAGCCAACATCAGCATCTATGTCAACATGAATAGATACCAAAACATGTCACAACTCTGAGCACAATCCTTTAAGAATTTGCCACCAGCTCATTCAAATTTAGACAAATTTAGCAATTCTTCTGTATCACTAGTTATGTCCCCAAGCTCCAAAATAATTATTACTGAACTAGGACGATAAATGTAAGTACCAACACAGCTTGATAAACTTCGAGCATCCTTACCTTTCTTTATCAATCTTAACTTCTGGCTGCCCAAGCAACTGTGCCACAGGTTTCAGATTTAACTTGGGGCGCTCAACCGGCTGGTTAGGAATCTCATCTGCAGACAAACCAGATTTTGAAACATTCATACTTTTCTGTGTCGCATAACCAGTTTCACGTTGACTAAGATTAGAAGCACCATTTGCCTGCAGATATAGATTTGAGCCATCAGAAAACTCAATTTTTAAGAAGGAAACCTGCAAACCAAAGAGGCAGCTTAAAAACTTATAAACTATACCAATTTCCGATCATTCACAGGTTTGTCAACGCTCTCTAGAGGTATTGTCCGAGGCAGCAGGTTCAGCTTAGGTCGTTCCGCGACTTCCAAAGGGGCAGTTGGTTGCACCATATGTCCAGCAGCAGGCCTAACCTCAGAATAATTTGGATGAGGCTTATTGCTGCTGCTTGCTACAATTTTCGCTTCCTTAACATCCAAATACGTTGGACCGGGGGTTCTTTCATACTCACGGGAGATCTTTTTCCCACCCTGGATCCCTACTTCAGCGATCAGGCCTCGTTCTACATGTGTTCCATGTGGCTCATCCCCTTGATTCAGCACAGGGCTATTAGTCTTATAAGCTCTGCTATATACCTCTGAATGCTTAACAACATCAAAACCCATCTGAGAAGGAACCAAAAGCTTGGACTGCCATCTTCCTGAAGACACTTGCTCAAGCGCACTTGTATGGACCAAATTCGAAACAGCTGGTTGTGTAATCCATGGTGACTGTCCCGGCTCATTGTTAGCCACTGAGACATCCTTCCTCCCAGTCCAGACATTAGGGTGAGTACCTGAGACTGAGTTCTCAATATTACCAGTCCCAGTCAAGGAATGCGAGACATCGCTAATCTTCCCAGGAAAAGGACCAGCCCCTGCTGACCAACCACTGTGTCTCCCAGTTAAAACCGAGTCCGCTTTTACCTCCAAACGACTATTTGCAACACGGAAAACATCATCGCTGACGACTCTACGAGGAGCCGAGTGACCATCCAGAGGCTTCCGTTCATCCTCGTTGAAATTGCGTCCAATATTCACGGTGTGAGGCAGAAACAGTGATTTATCATCGAAAGTTCTTATAGTATGAGACGAACTCGGCCTTGTTCTCTGATCTGATCGGCTGGTTGAAGTTCCCCAAGGCGCTCTATCATAAACAGGTCGATCCGTAGTAACCATCGGATTCCTATTCAAATCACAAACAAAAATTGATCAAAAAAAGGATAGAAACAACTCAAAACGAAGATTTCAAATCGCAGACGCTTTTCATCGGATACAAAGATTAGAACATAGACCTAAACAATCAGAAAACGGAAATTTCGATGTAGATCCAATCATAGCCCTAGGGATAAACGAAAATTTTACCAGAAACATCACTCGAATCTCAAAAGCCAAATCAAGGATTCGATTGATCTCCAATAAGCATACCAACTAAGAGGCGATCCAAAAGGAAAGATTTAAACGAATCCGAGGAGACTTACATTCCAGGAGCAGAAGGGAGAGGGATATCAGATGCTATAGAGCCGCCGTGGAAGGCCTTAAGCGTCACGGTGCTCGCTTTCTTCTTCGACATCGTTACACAATTATTATCTCTCGTTTCGCTTTTTTTTTTTTTTTTTTTTCTCTTTTCTTCGATTGAGATTTGAGGTTTTCGCCGCCGGATACGGGAAGAAGAAGAAGGTGGTTAGAGATCACCTTCTTCGCTCTCACTTCTCACAAGCTTCGGTTATTCGACCCTACGGTTCGTCTGGTTCAGCTTCTTCAGATTCTCGTTCTTTTCTCCGATTTTATTAATATCGAAAACCTTTGCTTCCTCAATGGACCGGAAAAATGTTTTTTTTGCACCTTGAAAAGAGCTAAATACGAAACTATCCCTCTTAAAATGATCTATTTACGATTGATTACGTGGCAGTCAGATGCAGACGTGGATTTAACAATTATTCGGTTGATGTGGTGGGTTATCTTTGATGAAGCAGATGCAGAAATTTCAATAAAGGTTTATGAATTTTTTTTTTTTTTTAAGTTGATAGTTTTAGCAAATTTATATTATTTCTGTCTTTTGTTTTTACACAAGACTATTTCTATATTAAAAGAGACAAATTAGAGGAGAATATTACTTTCAAAAGAAAGAAAATACTTTATTCGTGAAAAAGACAGTGTATAATCCAAAATTGCTAGTGCATCAATCATCACAATTCATTGTTGCTTCAGTTTATAAGGAAGCCAACATTTAAAAATAGTACTTTTTCATTCGTGTCAATATTGCATTTGCACAAAGGTCTTGAAAAGCAAATTACTTCTATTGACCACACACAAAAAAAAACTATTATCAAACTTACTTTATTAAAAAAAAATGGTAATTCTGTTGACGATTTTTTTCTAGATTAATGGTTTCCTCCAACTTAAAATCAACAGTTTTTAGAAATATATTTTTGTCATTTACTTTCATAACTTCCAAGCCTGTCTTCTTAGCTAACAGAAGTATAAAGGCCTAGTTTGGGACACAAGAAATGCCTCATTCCTCTGCATTTTTATGTTTTAGGCCTTCACCGAAAAATCAAATCCTTCATCACTTCATTGACTTTTTTTTGGGTTCAAAACTGACTTGTAACTTTGATAGCCTTTGCTAAAGCAAATTATATTTCAATAAGTCAAAAAGAAAGTGATACAATAACAAGAGAATAAATTTACATATGGAGTTTTGTTTCAAGGCTTGAAGATTATCACAAAGCAAGGTAACAAAGCTTTAGTATTCAACAGATAAAGCTCTTCAATTTTAGAATTTGGTCCCACTTTCAAAGCCAATGAATCAAACTCAGAAAACCCAAAAGGATCTTCAAACTTCTGCATAGGTTTATGAACCCTGCCTGCAATAACTCTACATAACACTACAGCATTCAATGAACTTTTGGTCCTTCTTTGATCGATTTCAATAGACTCAAGAGCTGTAGAGCTAGTTGATGCTGTGAGAATCCCTTTAATCCCATCTTGTCTTGTTTTGAGACTGAACCCATGTCTTAAAATATGACAAACTCCACATTGATCCGAGATACAGAGATTTGAAGAGGTGTTGCTCAAACCGAGAGCACAAGAAAGAGTTGTACCGTGAAACCCAAGAAACTCATTCCCATCAGCCATACAACGAGAGTGTTTCTTTGAAAGCTTGTTTGCTCTTATTTTCACTAGTTCTCTGTAATTTTCAAACTCTGCAAAGACTCTTTGCAAGTTCTGGATTTTCAAAATTCCCGAAATGGTGTTCCCTCTCGCTTTGCCAACCTTGTGAGAATAGCCTGTATTGCAGATTAACTCCACAGTTGTTCTTGAGAAATCTCCTGCTAAGAGTCTAATGACTGCAAAAAGAATAAAAAATCATCAAATTCTACTCAAAACATTGGCCAAAAATCGATGAAAAAAGAGATCTAATTCGACTCTTACCAGAGTGATTAGAAAGGTAATGCTCCTCAAACGCATCAAGATCTCTGACTCTCTCATGACATTTTCGACAAGCAATAACTCCAAAACCGCAGATGTCAGAGCCAACAACATCAAATCTCTCAGAACAACAACGATCAGTAAGTAAATCAGAAGAAGATTCTCCGCTGAGTAAACCTCTGAATCTGTCTGAATAACATGAATTACCCTCAATTTTCATTGTGCTCATAAACCTGGAGCTCTCTAGAGACCGTGAGCTGCAGCAGCTTGGATTCTGCATAGCTCCTTCATCTCCATTAGTTACAAAGACATTTCTCAGATTTGACAATGGTCTTGAGCACCCAGATGGAGTCTTAGTCTTCTGGATTCGGTTCTTGTCTGGATCACCAGCGTCAGTTGACTTCTGTGCATTGCAGCAGCTAATAGACTTCTTGAGATAAAGCAAAAGTTTACGCATGGTTGGTTCAAGACCCGTCTTCGGATTCACAAGGAGAGATGTGAATAAAGAGATTCTATGGAAATTTTCTTTGACTTGGACACGGCTCTGTTTCTAACTGTTCCTGCTTCACCATATCTGCACAAACTGTTTCCAAAATGAGTCTGGAGATTTCCATATGCCTATGATATCATATCACACCATAAAAAGAACAGAATTGTTAATAAGCTAGGTATGATTTCCAATTACAACCTGGAAAATAATAATAATTTCGTATATCTGATTACAGAAACAAAAGATATGGCAATCATATATTTTTTTCACATCTCTTCACGTTACAGAACAGAGTATAAGGCCACATGCTATTTGTAATAAGCTTTGACTTTTCTTGAAGCAAATAGTCAAACATGTGATCAACCTCTTATTTTAATCTTTGTAAGAGATTTCTTCAAACTAGAAAGAAAAGTATCCAAAATTATTAAAAAGAAAAGAATGAAACTTTATGTACTTGGAAAGACCAAAACCGAATCTCTCTTTTTTGTCTTGCAGTGAGAGGCAAGCTTAGGAAAGTAATCTGATGCTGTTTTCCTTTTTCTTTTCCTCTACCTTAAACTTTCTTAGAATGGAAATAAATACCGTAATCAAAACATCAAAGATACGGTAAACAATGGAAAATTCTTTACATGGAGAAAAGAAAAAAGAAAAAATGGAAAGCGAACTTGGGTTCTTGGTTTCTGTCTTGATCATATGTGCAGACATTACAGCTGCAGTCCTTGGAATCGAAGCAGAGATTGCTCAAAGCAAGGTTCTTGTACAGTTAAAGTAAAATGAAGTTTGTTTTTTGTTACAAATGATATTTTCTTGTATTTAATGTTTCTCCTTTGAAAACAGCAACCTCAACATCATCATCAACAACATTCAAGACATTCTGGATGTAGAAGAAACCCAAGCCCTGGAGCTTTTGCTGAGGGAGCAGCTGCAATGGTGCTTATAGGTATTGTCCATGTAATAGCCAATGTGCTTGGAGGCTGCACTTACATTCGCTCTAAGCAAGATTTCAACCGAGCTACAGCCAACAAGATACTCGCCGTGGCTTTCCTTGTTCTTTCTTGGTAATGCAAAGACGAAAACATTTTGGATTTCATTCAACTCATTTTTGAATTTTGAAAGAACCCAGTTAACTGTTTTTGTTTTTTGTCTTAGGATCTTGTTTATTGCCAGCTACTCAACGCTGATGTTAGGAACATTGGCAAACTCCGGATCGAATAGATTCTGCAGCTTACCACATCGTTGGCTCTTCCTTATTGGAGGCATATTGTGTGTAGGACATGGACTGGTTACTTCAGCATATTATGTTTCAGCCATTGCTGCTAATAAAGAAGACAAAGAGAATGTGCAACATGAAAACTCAGCAAACAGAAGCCGCGCGTAAACAGTCTTCATCCTCAACATTCCAATTTGTGTTTCAATAAACTTAAATTGCTTAACTTAGGCAAAAACTTGCTTCCATGGCATTGATAAATCAGCAATATTTCAAAATCAATTCTTAAAAGAATCAATAGAAAGTAAAAACTTGCTTCCATAATATTTGATAAATCCGCAATATTCCAAAATGAACTCTTCAAGAATCAATAGAAAGTAAATGAAAAAAGCCCGAGTTCTAGGCAATCGAAGCAGAACCAAAAGAAAAAAAAAAAGACAAGAACAAAAATCGATATCTATTTAAGGGTTTGATCTAAATGCTTCAGCCATCTTTGTAACCACCTCATGAACGAAACCACTCTTCTGCGAATAGAACTCGAATTCTCTAAGCTGCAACGCTTTCCACTGCTCCTCGAATCTCTTCTTATCCTCTGAAACAAGTTTACTCCATCCTTGTTGAGCAGCAAGATCATCAACACCAAGACGCGCCAGAGATTTAACAAGAACAGACTTCAAAAACAAATCCATTTCAAGAGAAGATGTATCTCCTTTATTAGTCACCTCATCTTCACAGTCTTGCTTCACGGACTCAACTTTCTTAGACTTACTACTCTTCTTCGACTTCCCATTAGATTTCACAGCTGATTCAAGAGCCATCCCATTAGCTCCCCAAACATTCTTAGACAAATCAAAAGCCTTACGATCATGAGATTTTGAAAATGTAGGTTCCTCTCCATTCTTGGCTTTGCCAACATTGTTCTCATACTTCTTCTTCAAACTCCTAAGCTTCTCCATGAATTGGATTTTACTAACATCAAAGCTAATAGATTTCTTAACCAACTGATAAAACCCAGTTGTGTCATCATAAGGACTTACCCCAGTTTCTGTTTTGTAATCAATAAGACCTTGTAAAACTGCAATCTCATCGTCTTCACTCCAAAGACGCTGGAAATAAGTTTTCTTCGTCTCTTCTCCACCACCACCACCACCACTCTTCTTCTCCTCTTCTCCTGAAACTCTCTTGACCCTCTTCACATCCGTAGACACTCCTCCATCTGTCTCACGAGGACGCTTCGCCGTAGATTTCTCTGAAGTTTTAACCTTTTTTGAATCTTGATTCTTCACTAATGAATCTTTGCTTTCGATTACTGGCTTCACAACGGGGGATACATGATTCTTCTTAACCGGATCTTTTTCCTCGGTTTCGGAGTCTGAATCGGTTTCTTCATCTGATCCAGTTTCGGAATCGGAAACTTGCTTGTCTATTGTGGCGGCGAGAGAAGCTTCTGGTTTCTTCACGGATCGGTTCTTAGAGGAGTCTTCTTCTTCATCAGACGAAGAGTTTCCTGCGATTTCATCGCCTTCTCCGATTGAAGTCTCAACTTCGTCTTCATCGCTTGAAGAAGCCGTCGGCGGATCTTCCAACAGATTGGATCGTTTCCCAGTCATCAGGTTTTAGGGTTTTGCGTCCTTTGTCAATAGACGTTAGAGATTGAAACTGAGATTTGTCGCTAAACCACTTCCTATATATTGAACAAAAGAGTCTCTCTGTTTTCCACTAATTTGATTTTTATTTTTTTTATTTAGTTCCTCAATTTATTAAGATTTTCTTCCTGTTGTTTGGATTTTCAATTTTAAAATAGAAAATTGCTTCTTCTTTTTTGACATCAAATAGAATAGAAAATTGCTATATTAGCCACTTTTAGATATTTATATTACTTTTTCATCGAGTTATAAAAGAAAGGTTACAAAACTAGCGTACATGAGGTTCACCAATGATATAATTTCTTAGGTACGTGATTTATATTCGGTCATTTTATAATTATGTTAACTTACTCTTTAGAGTTTAATAAGAGTTTAGTCTTTTTGTAAATTAATTAATTTTTTTATTCGGAATTGTAACACTGAATATAGTCATACTATCATGACAAAATCAAGAATGTTGAATGAAGAATCTTTAATTGTGATCATTAAATTCGATGTTGACCAATATTCATAAAATCGTGAAAACAGTAAATAAAATGACAAATCGTTAAACGAATTTGTCATTTGATTAGCATAAAAATAAATACTCCTTCTGCTACTAAATGATTATATTTCTACAATTTTCACAAATTTTTAAAAATATTTTAAAATTATAATTTTAACCTTCTAATAACTAGTTTTACTATTGATTTCACATAAAACTAACCACTGAAATAGGAAATATTGATAAAAATGAAAAGAATTAAATAAAAGTATAATAAAAATATAAAAGTAATTATGCATAAAAATAGAGAAATATAATTATTTTGAAATAAAAAATTTCTAAAAATATGATCATTAGGAACGGATTGAGTATGAGTGAAGAAGCTTTAATTTTGTTAGACTTATACAAAAAAAAATTGATCATTAAAATCATGGAATAATGGAATAACTAAACATACATCATTATTACTTAATAGTCACAAATTAATGTAATTAACCAAAAAATAAGTATTTTTTTTTTTAACTTTATCTTAGTGTTTTTTTTTGTTTGGTTAACTCTTTTCTTAATACTATCTCTGTATAAGATAATGTAAGAAATGATTTTTTTTATGAATAGGTCGGTAACAATGGGCCAGACTTATTATATGACTCATCCATAGTTTTGTTGTCTCCGACCTATCATCCAAGATTCCACGTTGTTTATAAACACTGAGCATCATTGCGTTATCTCTTTTACAGGAGAAACAAGAAGCCAATTTAGTATAGTAAAGAAAGAAAGGAAACAAAACAAAAAAAGGCTCCAAGAGATGGCACGAGTTGTTAAAGTCGATTCAGCAGAATCATGGAACTTTTATGTGAGTCAAGCTAAGAATCAGGGTTGTCCTGTAAGTTTATCTTCCTCTTCCAGGACATCAAAACATAAATCTCATTTAGATCCAGACCCATGAAAGTAATTAGATTTTATATAGGACAAGTGTTTTAAGGAGATTTTGATTTATAATTGGTTTTGGTTCTAAGTTATAACCGATCCTTGCTTCAAAGGAAACTCTGACTAGGTTTTGTCAGCACATGAACCACCAAAGCCAAATTCAATGTTTAGGATTATGTAGTGAATGGCCCTGTCTTGTTTGTTTATATAGAAATTACCATTTTACAAACAAAGGTTGTTAATACCTTTGTATGTATTTACAGATTGTGGCTCATTTCACAGCATCGTGGTGTGTTCCTTCTGTGTTTATGAACTCGTTCTTCGAAGAGCTGGCATTGAGCTATAAGGATGCTTTATTCCTCATAGTTGACGTTGATGAAGTCAAGGTAAAGTCAGCTATGTCTCTCTAGTTTATGTATCATTTTGTTGTGAAATTAAATGATTGCTAGACTGAAAGATTATTTATGTTATATATATATATATAAGATTATTTTTTACTATGTTGGATTGGTCAGGAAGTGGCGAGTCGACTAGAGGTAAAAGCGATGCCGACTTTTATGTTCTTGAAAGATGGTAATGCAATGGACAAAGTTGTTGGCGCAAACCCTGATGAGATCAAGAAAAGGGTCGATAGTTTCGTCCATTCCTCACGCGTTGTTGTTAATATTGCTTAAAATGTATAAAGATAAGAGTCGAATCTTAATAAAGATTAAGTGAAGTGTATTTAGTTTGTTTGATTGGTATATATATGGTTTGTGTAAAATTTCAAGTGTTTTTATAAAAATGATCTATTTCACTTTCAAGACACTGAAAATCTCAGGTGTGACATTTTTGGTGACAATTCAATCCAATCACATAACTGTTATACTGTGTTGGATTGGTCAGGAAGTGGCGAGTCGACTAAAGGTAAAGGCGATGCCGACTTTTAGGTTCTTGAAAGATGGTAATGCAATGGACAAAGTTGTTGGCGCAAACCTTGATGAGATCAAGAAAATGGTCGATAGTTTCGGCCAGTCATCACGCGTTGTTAATATTGCTTAAAACGTATAAAGATAAGAGCAGAATCTTAATAAAGTTTGTGTGAAGTGTTGTATTTAGTTTGTTTGATTGGTAGTATATGGTTTGTGTAAAATTTCATGTGTAAGTGTATTTTTTATAAAAAAATATCTGTTTTACTTTCAAGACTGTGAAAATCTCAAGTGTGACATTTTTGGTGACAATTCAATCCAATCACATAAACTGTTCTACTACAAAATACTAGAGATTGCTTAAGATTCAAGACACACAAAAAAAAACATAAAGCAAGATTCAAGAGACCAAATGAAACATTTTTGTCGTCAACAGGGTAATTTGAAACCCATGTAACGACCAGAGATGAAATCACTCCAGACATCAAGAGCTCCATGGGCTGTCATGAGTACAGTGCTGAGTGCCATGACGATACCAACTGCAAACACAATGATTGAAGCCCTCCCATACTTGGCTATAACCTTCTTAACCACCATTAGTCCGACCAGAGACGCCACAAAGCATATCAAAGCGAATATAGCAGCGGTTCCAGCATTTTCCATGCCTAGTAATAGGTACTGGATTGCAGACATTGTTGAAGAAAACAAAACAATGAAAGAACATGTGGCTGCAGTTACCTGAACAGAACATGGTTAACTTTGAGAATCCAACTGTAAGACTTTGGTTATTATAAACAATACAAGTCAAGAACATACCTCAGGAGCAATACCAATTTGAAGAAGAAGAGGACTAATGAGCATTCCACCGCCAATACCAAAAAGGCCACCCAAAACTCCAGCCAATAAAGCCATTATAGGAAGCAACAACTTGTTCGGTCTTCTGCCATCTCCAATCTCCTGTGGATTAATATCAATTTCAGATTCATCAAACTTGTTCACTTTAAGCAACATAAAAGCTAGTGTTATGTATTGGACCTTCTCAGGGTCTTTGTTATATGATGTGTGGGTGCTTTGAACATTATCACTGAAGTAAATACAGAGAGTGAAGAAGATAGTGAGAGGTATTTGAAGCGACGAGAGGAGCCAGTAGAATGCTCCACATGGCTGGATTGATATGATTCCCTGTGCAAATCCAAAGTATCAACTTTTACCACGTTAAAATTCAATCATGCCATAAAGATTGCAATAGTTTGGAAGCACTTATAACACTTTTTTTTTTATCAAAGCAAATAACACTAAGAGTAAAGTTCGTTAAACCAAAAAAAGTACGTTCAGTTTTTGTATTAGAAGGAATTGTAAATAACTTCTGCCACTAAAAATTTAATTGTTTAGTACTTGGCCATTTGAATGCAGAACAACTCAATTAAAAATAAAAACAAAAACAATTAACACATTTCTAAGCAAAGTAGTCAAATGTTGCGTTCTAAAATTTATGTCAACGGTTTTAAAACTCAAAGGCAGGCAAAAATTTCGCAATTCGTTATTCTTATTTTCACATAAATTGTTTACAATTCTAATATTTGTGGTATGTACATTCTTGCCATTTTTCCCTCGTAATTTGTTTTTTAATAGTTATAAATTAAATTAAAATATTTTGGAGGGAAAGTGGCAAACACACAAAACTTGAAGACTTGAGAGAGTAAATATTCAAGTCAATGGATCCCAAAAAAAAAAAAAAAAAGCATTGGATTCATACCTGGCCATATTTGTTTCCGCGAAGAAGATTAATAGAGAAGAACAATAACCAAATGATAACTAAAACTCCAAGCTTCATCCATGGAAACCTAATCTTTCCTTTCTCTACCTCATCTTCTCCTTCGTTACCAAGAAGTGGCTCTCTCGCTTCCTCGACACCATCACCATCTCTTCTCCTCCTAATCTCCGCTCTCTCCGTTTCCAAATTCCAATAAGAAACCCCTTTTTTAAAAGTCTTCATCGTTGACCACGCAAGAAACACAGCAAAGAGTGACAACACAAGCCAATTAGGGAACATACGGTTACAGATCACACCAATACTAACTCCAAGAAGCAGACATGGTTGAACAGTTAGAGCTAAATCAAAATCTATTAATGTTTTGCCTCCCGCTTTAGGGTTTCTCACGAAGATATTACATCCAACGTTAGCAAAAGAGACGCCTGTTACCATAAACGCAGAGAAGCTCGACACAGTTTTCATTTCTAGGCCGGCGACTATTGTCATTATCGAGATGAAGAGTCCACCGCCGCCTATTCCTCCGGCGCTGGAAATCGAGGCGGCGAAGAATGAGAGAACGGCGGCGATTATAGTGGGAATAGAGAATTCGATACTGGATTGGTTTAGATTCGCTGGGAAATGGAGCCATTGGTTTATTGTGTTGAGGATTTGGTCAACGGTTAAGAAAATGGGATTATCTGATTTCTCAGATACTGCAATGGTGGATGGGTTGATGATGATGAAGATGGTGATTAGAAGTAGAGAGAGCAAATTGATTCTCATTTTCTTGATTTTTTGGGGGGCTTTCTGTAACTTTTCAAAAGTTTTTTTTTTTTCGAGCGTTATAGTTTGTATGCGCACTATTGTTGATTGGTTTATATAATGGAGAACGGGTTTAGTCAACTGAAATTCCAAAACAAGATATTTATTACGGAATTAATTACTTAAAGACAATTTGGTGAAATAAAAAGCTAAAGATGACAATGCAATGTTTAGTGGTATTATTTTTTTGAAGTTTTTTTTTATCCAAAACAGCTCATTTACCATATACGCTAGATTTGTTGTTGTTTTAGGTAGTTTTGAAATATGGTAATAGCATCATGGATGAAATTGCAAGTTTTATAGACCAAATGAGTTTTTATTGTCGATTGTTGTTGACAAATTTAGTCCATAATGTGGACTAAATGGAGGTGCTTAGTTTTCTGATGGACAAATTTAATTCATATCATATATACCGTAATTAAGCTTGATTTGTTTTTAAACGGATTTAGTTCGTGATCAAAATAAGTTTACAACAAATTTAATTTATATTGTGCTTAAAACCTATTTTATTTGTTCTCAGTTCTCACATGTTCGTAAGTCGTAACATCATCGTTTTAAATGTAAACTATGCCCACATGTTAGTTTTCTAATAATAAAATATAAGAAATTCATTAATTCGGATTATCAAACAAAAATGAGTAGTTTTTTGTTTAAAATGACAGTGTTCATCACTCGATTATCAAATGCTAGTATATGCAAATTCTGATTCAACTAAAATTGGCACGTCAAGGGTTGACTTTTAATATCGGAATATAAATTGATTGCGGGCATAACACATGTCCACCACTTGGCATACGAAACATTGATTATGTGTTTTTGTTATTTGATAAAAGGATTATTTGTTAGAAGATAAGTATTTTAAAAATACTACGCCAATCTGAGATGATATAGCCATTTCAGCTAAGATTCATCGAAGAAATGAAAATTTGTTGTTTTCTCCGGATGCTACTACTGCATATTTTCAAGTAAATTTACTACAAATGTCTAGTGCCATTTTTGTGAATAATACATCCTGAAAAAAAAGCAAAGTTTGATGACAAACATCCGACTAAATAAATAATTAATTAAATAAATAAACAGAGGATATAATCCAGAAGAAAAATAAGAAATGCAAAAAATAATTTAAATTATTACATAAACCATTTCCGCTTAATACACTTTAGAAACAAAGAAAAAAGAAACAAAATTGATTTTAAGCCCAAGGGCTAATGGAACACTCCCAAGGAAGAGTAGGGAACCTCTCATGGTCCTGGCAATAATCGTATACGACGAGATTACGCTGCACCCACGCATAGTCCATCTTCTGTGTCTTGGATAAATGCCACGCGTCGTACTGGTCCCACCAATTGTCCGTTGTGGTGGAGACGCAAGCAGGGAATGGATCCTTCCAACGGCAGCCGTCGACGGCAAAGTCCTTGTAGG
Source organism: Cardamine occulta (assembly GCA_028015245.1). Classification (NCBI taxonomy): domain Eukaryota; kingdom Viridiplantae; phylum Streptophyta; class Magnoliopsida; order Brassicales; family Brassicaceae; genus Cardamine; species Cardamine occulta. The sequence goes on from CM051363.1 coordinate 4,242,975, forward strand.
AAGAGACGAATGGAGCTTTTTTCCAGTCAGTCTTCTCGAGGCCGCCACGCGTCGCCCACTCGTCAGCGTTCCAGATGCTGGAGAACAAGTACATTGGTTTCTGGTTTGGGAAGAAGTCGTTGTTTGGTACTTTATCGCTGTTCTTGTACACTCGAATTGGTACTCTATCTACAAAGAACCTGGTTTGCATTGGATTTAACCGGGTTACGCATTATACCAATCTATATACATAATTTTGATTGACCAATTCGGTTCGACCAGATTGGAATTTACCAGAAGTTCACAATGTTTAGCCAATAGGAAGAGAAGACTTACACGAGCTGGTGGTTATTCCAAAGAATAGAGTAGGTGTGGTAATCTTTGGTAGGGTCGAACCAAAGGGAATGTCGCATCTCTCGATTCCCGGTTCCGTTTTTATACACATTGGTCTGAATCACGTAGGGCTGTCCGGTTCGGTTCCCTAGAAATTCGAAATCTATCTCGTCTCTCTCCGGTCCTGCCCCATTCTCAGAACACATCTGCTCATCAAACATTTAAAAATATACATATATAAGAATTGATTCTCTTCTTTACGCAATTGAAAATTTAATAAGAATGACGGCTCACGTAGTAAGCAGTAACGACACCGGCGGAATCGCCGCCGACGAGCTTTAGCTTCATACTGAACCATCCGAATCTGTACATGTGCTTTGTCTGAAAGCCACATCCTATTTTTATTTTTGCCCAATCAAAATATTCAAATTCACAAATAAGAACAAATGAATCGATCGAAGAATAATTTACAAATCCAATACGATAACTGTTTTGTCAATAAAATATAGGATTTAAGTCAGAACAGAGTCTCGGTGTGATTTAAAAAGACGAGAGATGGCATTGATCCTAAACCGGAAGCGAAGTGGATTTGATCATACCGGTATCATTGTCTAAGGCGAGATTCCAGATCTGTCCATCCTCGGAAGTCGTGAAGTGATTTTCAGACCACATGATATTGAAATTGTCTTCAAACGACTGCGTCGGTGTAGCTGCAATGGAGGAAGACGTCATTAGAGCTGCCATGGACAATAGGAGAGCCGCTATGGAAGAGAAGCTCGTGATTATTCTCCTTCTCGTCTCCATTGGTTGGTCTCTGCTTCGAATGTTTCGAAGAGAGAGAGATAATTCCGTTTCACTTGTTCCGTGAGTGAGAAGAGTATAGAGCTTTCTTGCTTTAATTATAAAGACCCTTGATTATATGGTTCATTTTAAAGACTTGGACAATTACTGTTTTGACCATTAATCATTATTCTTTTCATAAATTTTAAATTATTATTCGGTTTAGACTTTTGATACGGTTTATTTTTCTAAGATTTTCCATATAATGATGATGTGCATATTAAGAAAGTTGTCAAAGAAAGCAAAAAAAAAGGGTTAATTAAAGGAAATTAACAGTAAACACAATGATGATTTCTAATTTTGTATTACTGTAAACTGTTTGATTTATAATCAGTTAATCACCCGATTTTTTAGCTTTTTCATCGCCGACCGGTTTATTCATCAAGTAGAGATTGGTCCGAACCACATTGATGGGCTACCAAGGGCATTTTGGGAATTATAGAAAACAACAACAGAACATGGAGAATTGGATCGCGCCAGGCTGCCACCCAAGTGGAAGTGGGATCCATAGAAATGTTCATGTAAAACCAAAAACAAAGACATTATTTAATTCCGGATTTTAATTCTTTCGTTAATCATCACTATATGTAAATCGTATACAGTAAACGAATACCCCAGTTAAACATCTAGAAAAATATGTTATTTAACAATATTATGATACATGGTTTGACTGGTTACTTCAGTTAACTTGGAATTGGTTTAATGTTGTAAATGGGATAGCATATATAAGCTGAACCATATAATAATCAGTAGTAAGTTTTTGTAACAAACGATTAATTGAAGATAGAAGAAAGATTATGTTACGTCTCCGATCTTCTCTTGTTCTCTGATCTCCGATTCACCGGAGATTAATATGGTAGCAGAGCTGTGCTTTTGAGCTTCCGCGTTCTTCATCGGAGATGAGTCTTTCCGTTACATCTCTTCATCTTCTCCAATTTGTGCGATTTTTTGTTATCGCGATTTGCGATCTGTTCGCTGGATTTTTCTTTGTAGTTCTATTTCTTTTCATTTCTCTTTAATTGACCTCTGTGGTGATGAATTCTAGCTTTCTTTCCTCAATTTCGTCACACATTTCTTTGGAATTTCTTGGATTTTGATAATGGGATTTGTGAATGGGATTTGAGAATACTATGAATAGAAATCTTGCTTCTGATCAACCGCGTCATCAGATTGATCAATATGAGAATCCGTTTCATCTGCATCACAACGACCATGTAGGTTTGGTTCTTGTTTCTGATAGACTTACGACTACTTCAGATTTTCATTTCTGGAGACGATCAGTTTGGATGGTTTTGAATGTTAGGAATAAGCTGGGATTTGTGGATGGTTCGATTCCTAAACCACCTATAGATCATAGAGATTATGGTGCTTGGTCTAGGTGTAATGATATTGTTGCTACTTGGTTGATGAATTCTGTGTCTAAGACGATTGGACAGAGCTTGCTTTTTATATCTACGGCTGAAGGGATATGGAAAAATCTATTGTCTAGGTTTAAACAAGATGATGCTCCTAGAGTATATGATATTGAACAGCGTCTTAGCAAGATTGAGTAAGGTTCTAGGGATATTTCAACATATTATACTGAATTACTCACTCTATGGAAAGAAAATAAGAACTATGTGGATCTTCCAGTTTGCACATGTGGAAGATGTGAGTGTGATGCTGCAGTTAAATGGGAAACGTTACAACAGAGGAGTCGTGTAACAAAATTTCTCATAGGATTGAATGAATGTTATGAACAAACAAGGCGTCATATATTAATGTTGAAGCCAATTCCTACAATTGAAGAGGCATTTAACATTGTAACTCAAGATGAGAGACAAAAGACTATCAGACCGATATCTAGAGTTGATAACATTGCTTTTCAGGCTACTACTCCTGTGATAGAATATGCAGAAAATGGTTATATAGCAGCTTATAATACCATTCGACCAAATCAGAAACCAATTTGTTCTCACTGTGGGAAGGTGGGGCATACTGTGCAGAAATGCTTCAAGTTACATGGGTTTCCTCCAGGGTATAAGACGAATGCAAATTACAGGAACAACAATCAAAGTCAGTTCCAACCGAGAATGCAAATGTCACAAGTTCAATCTAGGATGCAACAACTAGTTGTAGCTCAGATGCAAATGGCACAGCCGCATATGCAAAATGCACAGTCGCAGATACAAATGATGCAACTACAGATGGCTAATGTTGCTCATGCTTATTCTGATAATGGTTTCTATTCGCCTACGATGCCTCATCTTACTAGTGCTGGAAATAATCTGAATCTACAGGATCTTACACAAGATCAGATACAACATCTTATTTCTCAATTCAATGCTCAAGTTCGAGTTCAAGAGCCTGCAGTTACTTCTACTAATGCTAAAGCTACGATTACTGAACATGGCTTGATGGCTCAAACCTCAACTTCTGGTATTTTTACTTTTCCTTCTACTAGTCTTAAGTATGAGAATAATAATCTCACTTTTCAAAACCACACCTTTTCATCCATACAGAAATTTTTACCACATAATGCTTGGATAATTGATAGTGGGGCTTCTAGTCATGTATGTTCAGATTTAGCAATGTTTAGGGAGTTAAAACCTGTGTCTGGTGTCACTGTTACCTTACCAAATGGTACTAGAGTTTCTATTACACACACAGGCACCATATGCATCACTAATACATTAATCTTACATAATGTTTTACATGTTCCTGACTTCCAATTTAATTTGATTAGTGTGAGTTGTCTTTTAGAACTTTATCATGTTCTGCTCATTTTTTCTCTTCATGTTGTTATATCCAGAAACTTTCTCGGGGCTTGATGATTGGGAGGGGTAAATTATATAACAATCTCTACATTCTTGAGACAAATTACACATCCCTTTCACCATCATTACCTGAAGTTTGTTCTTTTTCTGGATATGTTATGGATGATAGACTTCTTTGGCATCAACGCTTGGGGCATCCATCATCAGCAGCATTACACAAACTTGTTAGTTCTATTCCTTCTTTGAATATTGTTTCTTCTGCTAATACACATTGTTCAATTTGTCCTTTAGCAAAACAAAAACGATTAGCTTATATTTCTCATAATAATCTTGAGTCAAATCCATTTGATCTTGTTCATCTAGATGTTTGGGGTCCTTTTAGTGTCGAGTCTATAGAAGGTTTTCGATATTTTTTTACTTTGGTTGATGATTGTACCCGCACTACTTGGATTTATATGCTAAGAAATAAAAGAGATGTTGCAACAGTTTTTCCAATTTTTCTGAAGCATATTTCAACACAATATCATTCGAAAATTAAAGCAATAAGGTCTGATAATGCTCCAGAATTGGCTTTTACATAAATTATTAAAGAACAAGGCATGATGCATTATTTTTCTTGTTCTTATACTCCTCAACAGAACTCTGTTGTAGAAAGAAAGCATCAACACTTGTTAAATATTGCTAGAGCTTTACTTTTTCAATCAAATGTGCCTTCGCAATACTAGAGTGATTGTATTTTAACAGCAGTGCATTTAATCAATCGGTTGCCATCTCTTTTATTAAATAACAAATCACCATATGAACTGTTACTTAAGAAATTACCTGACTATACATTGTTAAAGAGTTTTAGTTGTTTATGCTATGTTTCTACATATGTTCAGGATAGGCATAAATTTTCTCCAAGATCAAAACTTTGTGTATTTCTTGGTTATCCATCTGGATATAAAGGATATAAAGTCTTGGATTTGGAATCACATTATGTTTCAATATCACGAAATGTCATTTTTCATGAAAAGATATTTCTTTTCAAAACTAGTGAATTGTTATCTACTGCTGTTGATATGTTTCCTAATACCATCTTACCGTTGCCTGCTCCTTTGCATTTTGTTGAGACAATGCCTTTATATGAATCTGACTCAAGTGAAGATAATGCATTTGATCATGTTCCTGCTCTTTCATCTGCATCATCTTCACTTCCACCACCTAGTACCATTGTTAGTCCATCACATACAGTGACACATGATACAGGATTTGATTCAATACCTATTGCTACACCTAAACGAACTACTAAAGCTCCTAGCTATCTGTCTGAGTATCATTGTTCTCTTGTTCCTTTTTCTTCTTCTTTACCACCTACAATGGTAGCAAAACACACAACTCCTTATCCTATATCTTATGTTATAACATATGATAAGATTACTCCTTTTTTTCAGTCCTATATATGTTCTTATAGCCTTGAAACAGAACCAAAAACATTCCATCAAGCTATGAAATCAGAAAAGTGGACAAAAGCATCAAATGAGGAACTTCATGCCCTTGAGCTTAACAAGACTTGGGTTGTGAAATCATTGCCTCCGGGTAAGAATATTGTGGGTTGTAAATGGGTCTACACTATCAAATATAACCCTGATGGTACAGTGGAAAGATACAAAGCTCATCTAGTGGCACAAGGGTTCACTCAACAAGAAGGGATTGACTATTTGGATACTTTTTCTCTTATTGCAAAGTTAACTCGTGTGAAGTTGCTATTGGGTCTTGCTTCAGCAAAAGGATGGCGTTTGACACAGATGGATGTCTCTAATGCCTTTCTCCATGGAGACCTTGAAGAAGAGATTTATATGAGTTTGCCACAAGGATATACTCCACCAGCAAATACTACTTTGCCTATTTAACCAGTTTGTCGTCTTTTCAAATCACTTTATGCCTTAAACAAGCTTCAAGACAATGGTATAAGCGACTTTCTTTGGTTTTTCTGGGTGCAAACTTCATTCAATCTCCTACTGATAATACTTTGTTTGTCAAAGTGGATTCAAACTCTTTTCTTGCAGTACTAGTCTACGTTGATGATATAATGATTGCTACTAATAATGATACTGCAGTAGAGAATTTGAAGGCTTTATTAAGGTCAGAGTTCAAGATTAAAGACCTTGGACCAACAAGATTTTTTCTAGGATTGGAAATTGCTAGGTCTTCTGCTGGAATATCTGTGTGTCAGAGGAAGTATGCTCAAAATCTATTGGAGGATGCAGGTCTTTTAGGCTGTAAACCAAGTTCCATACCAATGGATCCTAATCTTCATCTTACAAAAGACATGGGAACTCCTTTATCTAATGCCACCTCCTATAGAGAACTTATTGGTCGATTGCTTTACCTTACTATCACAAGACCGGATATAACATTTGCAGTACACCAATTAAGTCAGTTTCTCTCTGCTCCATCAGATATTCATCTTCAAGCAGCTCACAAAGTTCTAAGATACATTAAAACTAATCCTGGCCAAGGTTTGATGTACTCTGTTGATGCTGAATTATGTTTAAATGGATTTGCTGATGCTGATTGGGGAACTTGTAAAGATACTAGGAGATCTATGACAGGTTACTGTGTTTATCTTGGCAACTCGTTGATTTCTTGGAAATCAAAGAAATAAAGGTGGTAAGTCAAAGTAACTGGCAAGAGTATCGAAGTTTAGCTCATGCTACCTGTGAAATAATTTGGTTACAGCAGTTGCTTAAGGATCTCCATATTACAGTAACTTGTCCGGCAAAATTATTTTGTGATAATAAGTCTGCACTTCATCTTGCTATGAATCCAGTATTTCACAAGAGAACAAAACATATCGAGATTGATTGCCATACAGTGAGAGATCAGATCAAGGCCGAGAATCTCAAAACTCTTCATGTTCCAACCGGTAATCAACATGCTGACATTCTAACCAAACCTCTTCATCCAGGTCCATTCCATAGTTTGCTCCAAAAGATGTCTTTATCAAGTCTTTATCTTCCAAACCAGACACTTCGAAGCTAAAGACTTGAGGGGGTGTATTATGATACATGGTTTGACTGGTTAACTTCGGTTAACTTAGAATTGGTTTAATGTTATAAATGGGATAGCATATATAAGCTGAACCATATAATAATCAGTAGTAAGTTTTTGTAACAAACGATTAATTGAAGATAGAAGAAAGATTTTGTTACGTCTCTAATTTTTTTTCGTTCTCTGATCTCCGATTCATCGGAGATTAATAAACAAAAATAAATATTAAAAAATAGCCAACATGGTTCGGACCAAAAGAGATTGCCTCTCGACTCTCGTATTTTGTTAACCCAAGAGTCAAGACAAGGCACGTGAAACAAGCACGTGAAAAAGAAAGCCGGCGAATAATACACCTGGGGTTACTAAATTATTAGGTTGACAAAGATTAGTAAATTGGACTGTCTCGTCCATTATCCGGTATTTTACATAAGTACTATTTTCTATATGACTATATGGATATGAATGTTTCAGATCTAAGATATATATGCAGAACGCAGTTACAGATAATAATACAAGTATGTGCAACTCGACCTTGTTACTTTAGATTATAATACATTAATAGTTTAATTACCAATTACGAGAGATGTCACTTTTCACACAAAAAAAAAAACTCTCTGATGTTTACTTGTCTGAGAATTTATTTCAGTCACCAATTAGCTATGAAATTCCATTAGTTTTTATAATTAGCACTTTTTAAAAATGTTAAAAATGGGTTCTCAGATGTTTCATACATCTATGATATTTTATTATGTCGGTCCTGATAGAGACATCATAGCTTTTGTGAGAGCGTATGAATTTTGCTTCCAACATCATAGCTTCTGGGAGAGAATTTTAACGAAACAATCAAGCTTTATTATAGTATAGTATCATCCCATTTAACAAATGACAGTTTGGCCGAGTGGTCTAAGGCGCCAGATTTAGGCTCTGGTCCGAAAGGGCGTGGGTTCAAATCCCACAGCTGTCAACTGTTTTTGCTATTTCTCTTTAACTAAACCCTCTATCTTATCAAGAAGGTCTGTGTTCTTGTTACACCTAAAAAAAAACGACGTCGTCTTTAACAGACACTTGAACAATAACGACGTCGTCTTTAACAGACACTTGGAACAATCTCTGTTCTCCACTTCTCAGTAACTTGCGGCAATTCTGTTTCTCTCCATCTCTCATTCCCTTTGTTTCTCATCGGACCTAAGAGATCTTTCAAATTAAATATAGAAAATGGTGGTTCTTGAAATCTCTCGTATCGTTTCTTTTTCCTCTTCTTCTTCTTGATTACGTTATTATTTGCCACGGATTCGAAATCTGATTCAGATCTCATCAGCGAGCTTGTTTCGCTCCGATCAGCCGCAGAATCAGGAGTAATCCACCTCGAAGACGACGACGTTTCGAGGTACATAACCTCCGTAGCTACTCCAAGGCCTTACTCACTCATCATCTTCTTCGACTCCGTTCAGCTCCACAGCAGAAGCGAGATCCGCCTTCAAGAATTCCGCCGCGAATTCGGACTCGTTTCTTCCACTTTCATCGCCAACAACAACAATGGAACTAATGGAACAAAGCTTTTCTTCTGTGAAATTGAATCAACTCACTCCGAGGCTTCGTTCCGTCGCTTCTACGTCGAATCACTACCGCACATTTGCCTCGTCAGCCCTTGGACGGAGGATTTAACAGACTCCGATCAGATGGACGGTGGAGATTTAACTGGATTAGCTGAAACCATGGCAGAGTTCGTTGAGCGTCAAACCAAGATCACCGTTGGCTCAATCAAACGACCACCACTTCTGTCCAAAACACAGATCGGAATCATCACAGCATTGATCGTAATCTCGACTCCGATTCTTATCAAGAAAGTTATAAAAGGAGAAACATTTCTCCATGACCAGAGAGTTTGGTTATGCGGCGCCGTATTGGTTTACTTCTTCAGCGTTTCTGGTACGATGCATAACATCATCAGAGATATGCCAATGTATATCATGGATCATGAAGATCCATTTAAGTTAGTTGTCTTCATTGAAGGATCAGAGACGCAGCTTGGAGCAGAAGGTTTTGCTGTAGGGTTTTTGTACACTGTTGTCGGACTGTTATTGGGGTTTGTCACCAATGTGGTTGTTCGAGAAAAGAACCTCAATGAGCAAAGACTGACCATGGTTTTATGTCTGTTAATGTCGTTATGGGCTGTGAGGAAAGTTGTTTACTTGGATAATTGGAAGACTGGTTATGCAATTTACCCATATTGGCCATCAAGTTGGAATTGATGGAATCTTAAGGTAAATTGATTTAGTTTTCAAGTTTCTAGAACTGGGCTATCATGTTAGTGTTTGGCTTTTTGTTTTTTTTTTTTTTTTTGAATGAAATGTTAAATTAATTCAAAAGAAAATATCGTTTTTACATCGAAAGCTACCTTGTTTCGAAAATTTAGAAAAAAAAAGAAAAAATAATTTTTTCAAGATTTTAGCTTCTAGAGTCGAACCACAATTGCAATCCTTCTCGATAATGCTTATCGCCAAGAGCTCGAATTGATGAGAGTTAGTTTCTTACTTGCTTGTCAATCCATCGGATTAGAATACTTCCTGAGTTTGGATTTTTTCCATGCCGTCTAGCATTTCTTTCTCTCCATACTGTGTGTATTGATGCTTGAAAGACATAGCGAGCAAGAAAACTCTGGGTTCTATCAAGAGTTGAATCTGATACATAGTTAACAATTGAGGGCCAGTCTGTTGTGTACCTTGCTTTAAGAATGTTCTTTGCAAGATCTGCCTGCACTTCCGCAGTGAAACCACAAGAAAAGAAGAGATGGTCCGTGTTTCCAAACCGTTTGAGCACAAGACGCACATCCCCGATGATCCCACATTCCAGTTGATCATACGATCTCCTGTTGATAAGGCGGTTATGTATCGCAAGCCATCATGTAGGAAAGTTTTGGCGTCGCATGGGTAAACCAAACTCCTTTGTACCATGCCACCTTGTTTGAGGTGGTGCGAATATGATTTCAAGTGTCCTTTGTTGAGAAAATTGATTTAAACCTGTCGCCTTTTCCTTTCCATTGCACTATGTCAACTAAATCCTCCACACGGCCCTCCATGATTAAGGTCAGAGCATCTTCAATCTTGTTATAAATTTCAATGCGATGCCTTCTTCTTCTGCAATTTGAAACCCCTGCAATTGTTTCATGTCTTCCTATCCCCAGATCAATAATTCCCCGAGGCCCTACAAGATCCATTAGGAAACCCAAACCGGACCAGTTATCAAACCAGAAGGATGTGAGAACTCCATTCCCAACAGCTACCTTACAAAGAGGTTTTGCGATTTTTCTATATTTTAGAAGCTTTTTCCACATCCAAGATCCCAAGCTAGTTGTCTCTCGGAGTGACCAGAATGTATCATGCTTGATTAAGTAAGTCTTTATCCACTTCACCCATAGAGAGGAGCCATGAGAGACTATTCTCCATATCAGTTTCAAACAGCTTACATCATTTGCTTCCCTTAGAGATCGAAGGCCAAGTCCTCCTTCATGCTTTGGTTTACAAACCTCTTCCCAATTGATTTTTGCTTTGTTTGGATTCATATCCGGTCCAGACCATAAAAAGGAAGAACACATTCTGTCTATCTCATTGATACATGACTTTGGAAGCCGAAAGCTGCCAGCCGAAGTTTGTTATACTCCATAACACCGAACTTATCGATTCAGTCTTCCCAAAGAGAGATATCGAGCTGTCCATGATCCTATTTTTTTCTTGATCTGTTCCAGTAATGGGAAATAATCTGCAGATGTTAATCTTTTGGTGACCAGTGGGAGTCCTAAATATCTGACCGGGAGCTGTCCCACAGCGAAAGGGAAACGGGTCATCAGTTCTTGTTGAACATGGTTCGTTATACCAGCTAAATACATTGTTGATTTTTCCATACTGATCTTCAGTCCCGATCTTTGTGAAAAAACATCAAACACATGAACTATCCCTTCCATTGATCGAACTTTTCCATCCGTAAGAATCATAATATCATCAGCAAAACTGAGATGAGTTAAGCCAATATTATTACATCTTGGGTGATATCCAAACTCACTTACCCCTGCAGCCTTGTCAAGCATTTTCGATAAAACATCCATACTTATGACAAATAGATATGGTGAAAGTGAGCAACCTTGACGTAACCCTCTTTCACTTCTGAAATAACCCGCAAACTCGCCATTAACTTGAACCGAGAAAGAAGCCGTAGTAATACACAGTGTTATCCAGTGAATGAACTCCATTGGGAAATTCAGAGCGTGGAGTGTATTGATGAGGAAGGACCATTATACCGAGTCAAAAGCTTTGGATATGTCAATTTTTATGGCGCATCGGCTGGAAACCGTATCTTTGTGATAATCTTTCACTAACTCCATTGCTAGTAGCATATTCTCTATGAGTAATCTATCCTGCACAAACGCTGACTGATTTCCCGCAATGAATTTTGGTAGTACCGCCTTCAGTCTGTTTGCAATGATTTTTGAAATCACTTTATAAATCACATTGCAACATGATATCGGTCTATAGTCTTTCATCTCCCTCGCCCCTGTTTTTTTTGGAATTAGAGCTAGAATAGTGGCATTTATTCCCTTGGGTAGAAAACCTTTAACAAAAAAAGATTGAATTGCCATAATGAACTCATCACCAATAATATCCCAAGTTGCTTTGTAAAATTCCGATGTAAACCCATCCGGTCCTGGAGACTTATCATTTGGCATTGAGAATAGTACCTTTGTAATCTCTTCACCGGAGATCACCTTTGTCAGTCTCGCCCTATCCTTCTTTGAACATCGAAAGGGTAACAAGTTCTATAGTTCATTAACAGAGATGCCAGCATAATCTTGCGGAATTAGCTGGAGAAAATTTTTAAAGAATATTTCCGCTTCCTCCTTTATCTCCTCTTCGCTGGACACCACCCTTCCATCCCCACACAGAATTTCTCGTATTGAGTTTCTTGCCTCTCTCGTAACAACTGCACGATGGAAAGTTTTATTATTTTTACCCCCCACCTTTAGCCAATGGAGTTTTGACTTCTGTTTGAGAAACTTTTCCTCTAGACCTGCCACTCGATCCCATCTCCTCCAAGCTTCATTCTCATCTTCCATTAACTGTGGGGATGGATTCATCAAATTTGTTTCTTGTTTCTGACATAGATCTTTATAGGCTTCCTTAGCCTTCTTCTCCAAATTTCCAAGTTTGCTCTTTGCCAATATCCGAATCGACGGTTTCAATGCCTTAAGCTTCTTTGAGAAACGAAACAGTGAAGAAGTAGACATGAATATTGGCTCTGTTTCTTTCCAAAGTAAGTATCAACCATTGGCTTAAATTCCTCCAACTCAGCCACAACATTTACAAATTTAAATGGTTTTTTTTTCCTCCCGACCAGCTCTCACATTCAAGTTTATTCGCTTCAGATGTGATCCGAGCAACCACCGCTTCAAACACCGTGATATGCATCACAAGATAAGTCTGAGCCCATCTATCATTTATCATGACTCTATCCAACTTTTTCATGATCAGATCATTTTCCCTCTTATTACACCAGGTATAAAGCGGGCCTTGATAAGCCATGTCTGAAAAAGAACAATAATTTACCAAAGCCTGAAAATCTCTCATGCCCATTGTGATTTGTGGTCTAGTGTCAACTTTTGAGTGTTCCGCCATGTCCAAAATCTCATTAAAATCTCCAAACATAATCCAAGGCTTGTTATGAAAGATAGGAGAATCATAATGATCTCTCAAATCACTCCATAACTCCTTTCGATCTTCCATAAAATTTGAAGCATAGATAAAAAAGCAGAAAAACCCCTCCTCTTGTTCTTCTATCTTCACTGAGCATGTAATGAGTTGACTACTCTTATAAAAAGGAGTCAGCCTCACATTCTTCCTCCATACAACCCAAATACGACCTCGACTATTATATTCATAGTTTGTTAAAACTGACCAATCTTTGAATAAAATATCTCCTAACCTCTGTGCCTTCCCTTCCTTGACTCTTGTTTCTAATAGACAGCCAAACTGAAAATTTCCTTCATTTACCCACTTCTTTACTACTGAATGTTTTGATGATTTTTAAGCCACGAACATTCCAAAAGAAACCAGACATACTTAATGTTTGGTAGAGTGTTTCTTTTTGCTTTCCACATTAGGGAGATGATCCTTAGTGGAAGAAGCGAACGGTTTGACTCTGTTTTTAGGTTTTGCTTTGGAAGATCGAGAAAGGTAGGCTCTCTGTGTTTTCTCTTGTTGACCCTTATCTTTTTCCTCTTGGGCTATCTCGCCCTCCTCCTTCCTCACTCTCCTCTCCTTCTCTGCTTTTATCTGCCCTACTCGTCACTTTGGATTCCATTTTTCCGGTGCCTTCCCCCAGACTTGTTTCCCCTACATCATCTTCAACCTCTGCATTTTCCTCTGAAATCGAAAATCGAGATGGAGATATGACCACAACATTTTTTACTTTTTTTCTTTCCTCTGATTTTCTTACTTTCCCTGGAGAAACCGTAGACCAAGTCTCACTTTCCTTTGGATTTTCAATTTCATCTGTACCTAAAAAAACTTCAGGTGTCGTTTCTTCTACATTTGCAACGTCTACCAACTCATGGGCGCTACTTTCTGTGTGACTACTTTCTTTGTCACTTGATCCTCATTTACTGAGTTCACTACTTTAGTTTGACAACTCTTGCCAATATGTCCCCATTTAGAACACTCCGAACATCGGACTGGTAGCACATGGATAGTTAAACTCAACCTCTGCATCAATGCCTAGTTTTGACTTGAAACGATAGACTTTAGGAAGTTCTTTCGTCATATCTGCTTCTACAAGACTTTTGCTTCTTCAAAGTTCAAGCAAAGCTCTGTTTCAGGATGCAAACGGACTGGCTTTCCAACTGCACTGGCTATGAAATTCAGTCCTTTTATCGAATACATCTTGTGAGGAACGTTTTTCAGAGTGATCCACATCGGTATAGCTTTCACTTCCAGTTCTTCTTCCTCAACAACAGGAGACCATTTTGAAACGATCATGGGAATATCTGCTATATTCCACATCCCTCTTCGCAGAATTCTGCCTCGAGCTTGGGCATCTCTGATACGAAACTTGACTGTTGTCTCATTCACCGAAAATACATTAATTCTAATCGATTTATTCCCCAAAGGCCAGATTTTGTTCACAATCACGTGGATCTTGGCAACATGAGGAGCTGGAGCTAAAAATTTACCTTCGAGAAAATCCTCCCAAAAAGGCACAGAGTTTTGAATGAGATCATCAGGGATCTCCACTGTAGAAGCACCTTCTACCACTTTGACGTGAAATACATGTTTTGATTGTGAAAATCGATTCTCAAGAGCCTCCACATAAGACTTTGACACCTGTTCCACTGAACCAATACTCTTCTCCAGAACCGGGGAAGGAGAGATCTCCTCCTCCGGCACCGTCATCCTCCCTCGAAAACTTGCCCGGCGGCTGAAACTTGACCTAATCGCCTTAAAATTCGCCTTGTCCAAAAAAGGAAATTTATGTAAACTTCGGAACACCTCTCTTTAATCCTTAATTATACAACAACACATTTCATGTTTTAGCTGTCGTGCTTAAGAAGCTAAATAAGTTTGTTCTGCTACAGTGCTACTGCTACTGATTTAGACTAGAAAAATTGTTAGTGTTTGGCTTTCAATACTTGAACCTAGCAGAATTGATTATGGATTCAATAATCATTAAATTTTAGAAGCCTATATGGTCTTGCTTCTGCATCCATTGAGAAGACTGAAGAGTACTCTACCCAAAAAAAAACATTGCTTCCTAATGTGTGAAGGTTTGGAAAAAGTTTTATGCAATACTTGACCCACAAGAAATTCTTTTGAAAAGTAAAAAAGATTCCCTCTCTGTTTGCAGATTAAGCATCTTTTTTTTTCTCAACTAGAAGTTGATTATTGCTTAAGATAGCTCATGTTTATATTCCTCTTTGGTTTTGCTTACTAAATCAAATTTTATGTTGGAAAAACTTGACAATGGCAGAGACAAATAAAGGAATTGAAGAAGAAGTGGCGAGTGCTTTTGTGAATCACTACTGCCATCTCTTTGACAACGATCGATCATCTCTTTCTTCCCTCTACAATCCCACCTCATTGCTCTCTTTTGAAGGCCAAAAGATCTATGGCGTGGAAAACATCTCTAATAAGTTTAAACAACTACCGTTCGATCAATGTCACCATTTGATCAGCACCGTTGATTCTCAGCCGTCTTCAATGGCCGGTGGTTGTGGTGGAATCCTAGTTTTTGTGAGCGGCAGCCTCCAATTACATGGCGAGGATCATCCTCTTAGGTTTAGCCAGGTCTCTAACTCTTCTCTTTTCTTGTGATCGATACGAGGTTTCAATTCGTTAAAAATGAAAGGCTTATGTTTTGCATAAATCAGAATGCTAATTTTTCAAGGTTTTTTACTTGTGCTAATTGACACCAGTTTGTAATAATCTTCAATTTTGATTTTTATTAATAATTATATTAAGAAAAGTGAAAACTAAGGTTTGTGTAGATATTTTGTTTTTTAGCTGATTAAAGTAAAAATGTGATTAATTAATGCAGATGTTTCACTTGATTCCTGGCCTACAAGGAAGTTTCTTCATCCAAAATGAGATGTTTCGGCTCAACTATGGTTGAACCTTAATATAACTTCAATCTTTCTAATCGATCTCTTATATATATATATATATATCGAAATCCGACTAATAATAATGTAGTCAAATACTAAATGAAAATCAATCTTTCATCCCGACTAATGAAACAAATTGATGTTCGTTCTTCTTCTGTGGTATTTTCAATAACGTAAGCAAGTTTCTAATCGAATTTATAGTATTTTCATATAACGTAAGCAAGTTTCTAATCGAATGTATAGATTGGGGATATTCGTATTAAAAGTCATGAAAACTAAGAAAAATCACATGATCTACTAAAAATAAAAAAGAAATAGCAGAAAAAAACATTCGTTCTTACTTAATCTGTTTAAAATTCTATAAATAGTGAAACTTGACGAAAACATCGAACACATGTGAGGCCATGACTATCTTTCGAATTTTGACCATCCCCTTTTGTTCAAAACCCTTTCCTTCTCTTCCAAGAAAACCATTTCTCTCTCTTTCCTCGATTAATCTTCTCACGAACCAAAAAAAATGAAGAGACGGAGCAGAAACTTAACCACCCTGAGTTTGATGATGATTACGATATTGACATGGACAAAGATTGTGGGAGGACAAGAAGCACTACTAGGTAAAAAAGTATTGCCATTATGCCACAGAGAATGTATGCCAATATGCATGAGAGTGAGCGACGCTGAAGGCACGCAAGAGATTTGCGACTCTGCATGCGAATTGGGTTGTCTTCAGCTTCAAGGTAGAGGCACCGGACTTTCAGCCACCGATCAAGGGGTCGATATGGTCATTGCATAAACAATAACTAATTTCATTACCAGAAAAAAAAATTCAAGATTTTGATATTACCAATATAGTTGCTTGTTTTTCATTATATGATTTTCTGTATGATACATGCATTATCCAGTCTCTCCAAAAGAAAATAAAAATTAGGTTTTTTTTTTTTTTGGGTATTTAATTAAAGAATTGAATACTTTCATGAGGACGAGAAGGTGGAGATTTATTTAGAGTTACTGGATATGAATTTCCTACAATTTATTCATTAAACACAATTTTTAAAAATACTGTGAATATCTCTTAATCTTTAAAGTTTGTATGATAAACCTTTTCAACACACAACATTTTAACAATATATATATATATACAAATTTAATAAAATGTCTCTATTTTGAGATTCAGTAACTTTACGTAAATCCAACTTCCAGTAAATTCTCCATTAAATAAAGGCAAGGGAGAAAAGAGGATTTGTAGATAATAATGAAGCACCACCATTTGTTTATATAAAAGCAGCCCTTGTTTCACCATTACAACTTTAGAAGATAGAGGTCTATAGGAATTAAGAAGAGTGCCTCTAGAAATTTTATCCTTTTGAAATTTGACTCTATGAAAAGTGACCCTAGTGGTCAGACTATCACAAAAGTCGAAGAAAATAATTTTAATTAATTAACACTTGCAGATAACGAGCATATTGCAGAGAAGAATTATTATTTATTTCTGTAGGACAAATCAATGACCAAAATGTATATATTTAATTACGCTATTTTTTTATCTTCTCAAGAATAGCACAATACATATTTTTTATGCATATGCAATTTTCGAATCATAAAAAAAAAAATCCTTAATGTCAGAAAATTTTAATATATATAACTCGGGTCGGGTACCGGGCTGACTCCATCTACTCCAAGACCACGTGTTTTTTGTTTTTACCGTGCCACCAACACTCACAGCTACATGTATATTATATTCAGGGTAGATCTCTTTAAGAATTTCAACATTAGTCCGTAGATATAAAAATGCAGAGTAGACAGGTACCTTAAATATTGACTGATACCTTGTTCATTTTCATAATTGATTAATGATTATAGTTATCGTCTAACAATATATAGTGTTAATAATAAATTTCTAAAAACTCATAGTAGACAGGTATCTTAACTAACTAGATTTTATGTTTTCAGTCGGACCCTATCAAAAGTATGTTAATACTTAATACTATTGTCTTCGTGAGTGGGAGAGAGAGAGAAAGATAATGAGTGTGGAGTTTCGAAGTACTTTAGTAAACACTTTTAAAATAGAAAATTTTGGAAATGATTATAATTAATCTGCTTTAATTTTTGTTTTAAGGTTTTAATAGATATATGTACATATATATATATTAAAAACTTTACTGTGATTATATATAAAAAAAGCAGAGTAGGTGGGTATATGATCATATAGTGACTGATACCACTTGTTGATATTTTCTTTGTTAAAGACCACTTGTTGATATTTTCTTTGTTAAAGACCACTTGTTATTTTTTACAATGGATTAATGTTTCTAGTTGTCGTTTAGCATTACATTTTTTTTTCTGTTAACTCTTTGCTGTCAATTATTTTTGTTGGGATTAATTACGGCGATAGTTTGATTTTTTTTATATAAAATGTCTGATAAGATAAATTAGCTAAAGTCATTGGTTGATTTTTTACGTCAATTGATTTACAAAATTTTATAAGAAATTTATCTTTTGTTTTTCTAATAATCAAAAATAGAATTATCGTCATAAATCATAATATAAGAAGCTGGAAATGCTAATTTACTTTCTGGAGTGCATACCTATATTTTAACTTCTACTGTAAAATCCGAGTGCTATACAAATATTTTGTCTAGCTATCTAGTGTGAGTCACACTGTTCATTTTCTTAAATGCCAAAGATAAGCATTGAGTTTTATTTTTATTTTATAGTGTATTTGGCGCAATGATAATGAAAACCATGCGCCAAGAAAAAGGAAATTTCAACAAAAGGAAATTTCAACTTTTCCTCATGTACTCCACTCACACTCGTTTTCTATAAAATGGCATGATTCGCGGTAGTGAAAGGCCAACACAAACAATCCTAAGTTACCACTAAAACCAAAGACCAATGTCTAATTCAAACCAACCTTTTCTTCCCAAACCAAAGTCTCTTAAGCACAATAATCTATGTCTTGTCCTCTCCTTTACAGCCATTATTGGCTCTGCAGTTTTCTTCGCAGCCCAACTAATCTTCATTAACAACACTAATGATGATTCCTTATTTACTTCGACCCAGATTTGCCATGGATCTCATGACGAAGTCTCATGCCTAGCTCTCGTATCCGAATTTACCACGTTGTCGCTTTCAAAGCTAAACCGTCACGACCTATTGCAAGTATTCTTGAAGAACTCCGTGTGGCGGGTTAAGACTGCGTTGACCATGGTGAACGAAGCTAGAACCCGCTCAAATGGTGTGAGAGACGAGGCAGGTCTCGCTGACTGCGAGGAGATGATGGACGTATCTAAGGATCGGATGGTCAGTTCAATGGAGGAACTCCGAGGAGGAAACCTTAATCTTGAATCATACTCAAACGTCCATACTTGGCTGAGCAGTGTACTTACAAACTATATGACGTGTTTAGACAGTATTAACGATGTCTCGGTCGACTTTAAACCAAGCGTCAAGGCACAACTTGAAGACTTGGTTTCTAGATCTAGAGTGGCTCTAGCCATATTTGTCTCCGTCTTGCCTGCCAGAGATGATCTCAAGATGATGGCTACCAGTCACTTCCCGTCATGGCTAACTGCTCTCGACAGGAAGCTTTTAGAATCTGCTCCCAAGGTAATTAAAAATCAAATCCAAATCTTACTAACTACTCCACTAAATATGTCCAACCACATGTTTTAGATATATTTATAGTACTAATATAAGAAACAAAAAAGTTTAGGTTGTAATTTTTTAAAAAAATTAACTTTGACCTTCTATAAGTAGACACTTAAGGTGAACGCGGACGTCGTGGTAGCAAAAGACGGCACCGGAAAGTACAAAACAGTAAATGAGGCAGTGACGGCAGCACCAGAGAATAGCAATAAAAGATATGTTATATACGTGAAGAAAGGAGTTTACAAGGAAACTATTGACATAGGGAAGAAAAAGAAGAACTTAATGCTTGTTGGCGATGGCAAAGACGTAACGGTCATAACCGGTAGTTTGAACGTTGTTGACGGATCCACCACATTCAGATCAGCCACTGTTGGTAATACAACATATTTCTTTCATATATAAGTGTCATTCAGAATATAGACCATTCCAAACCAAAAAAAAAAAAGATACTTATACATATTATAATAGTCATGTACATTAGAACATTTCTTTCGAATTAATTACAATTTTGTATCTGGATTACTTACAAGATCGGTTTGAAACATGTGCAGCTGCCAATGGTGATGGGTTTATGGCGCAAGACATATGGTTCCAAAACACAGCCGGGCCAGAAAAGCACCAGGCTGTGGCTCTCCGCGTGAGTGCGGATCAAGCGGTCATAAATCGTTGCCGCATAGACGCGTATCAAGACACGCTCTACACTCACACCCTGCGACAATTCTACCGCGACTCCTACATAACTGGTACTGTAGACTTCATATTTGGAAACTCTGCGGTGGTATTCCAAAACTGCGACATTGTGGCCCGTAAGCCTGGAGCTGGACAAAAGAACATGCTGACGGCTCAAGGTCGGGAGGATCCGAACCAGAACACAGCCATTTCGCTTCAAAAATGTAAAATAACTGCTAGTTCTGATCTTGCTCCGGTGAAAGGATCTGTGAAGACGTTTCTTGGAAGGCCGTGGAAGTTGTATTCAAGAACAGTGATCATGCAGTCTTTCATAGGTGACCACATTGACCCGGCCGGTTGGTTTCCATGGGATGGCGAGTTTGCGCTCTCGACATTGTATTATGGAGAGTATGCGAATAATGGTCCTGGAGCGGATACGAGTAAGAGAGTGAATTGGAAGGGATTTAAAGTTATTAGAGACTCAAAGGAGGCCGATCAGTTTACTGTGGCTAAGCTTATTCAAGGAGGATTGTGGCTGAAGCCCACTGGAGTTACTTTCCAAGAGGGGCTTTAATTTACTCTGTTATGCTCTGTTTTAAGTTTGGTGTCTTTTACTATTTTGCATGGACGTAAGTCACTGAACGTCTTAACGAATGACATGCTCTGTTTCGTGAAGTTACTAGGTTAATGTTTAATAATAAATAATAAAGTTCGTGATGTGGCATATCGTATTTGAATAATTTTAACACTGAAAAAGTTACTGAGTTATGTCAAAAATAAAAGAAAACAAAAAACTAATCTGAGTTTTGTAAAATAAATAAGGAATTTTTTGGAAAATATTATATTTATGTTAATAAAATTTGAAAATACCTTAGGTTTTTTTTTTCCTTTTAAACTATGCTAGTGCCACGTCAGCATGCTAGAGAGTGTAATCTGTCCCTCGTGTTTTTTTTTCTATGAAGTAAACCTTTGTAATTAATTCTGCACTTTTTTATGATACACTGTTAATTGGGATTCTGAACTAGAGCCAAGGGATCACTGTTTTGTTTCTACTTTTTTTTTTCTTTTTTTTTTTTTAATGATCCACTCTGATGAAAGGAAACGTGGAGAAATGTAGAGACAACGACAAAATACATTCCTTACATTTATATTTCCAAAATTTTGTATTGTAAAATCCATAGAAAATTAGTTCAAAAATTTTATATAGAAAACTTAAATCTATGATCATCTTAATTTTTTATTTTTTTTGGTGGAAATCGATCATCTTAATTTTGTTAGTTGACCGAATTGGGCAAACAAGAGTGGACATAATCATGATTCATGAAACTAGAGGTCATAATTATACGATCAACGTGAGAAAAAATACTAGAAACCTTATTAGCCCATAGCACTCAACGGATGGAAATGCCTCAAAAGACACTACCAAGTACTGTATATACGTGCATTGATTTTCACTAGTTTAATTTTATCAACGAGAGAGACTATAGAGATGGGGCTTGTTACAGTCGGAGAATCGAAGCCAACTTTCACAGGAAAGAGAGTCTAAATTCAAGCATCAGACATGCCTCTGAAGAATGGTAATACTTATATACACATATACATACTCCGTTCCACAAACCAGTTTTGAATTATTATTACTAAAAACCCATTTTAGTAAAAAATGGTTCTGTCTGCATTCACATCAATAAAATGTTTAGCAATCTTGTAGTATGCGATGTGAATCTATAGCCACAAGTCATTTATTGTTCATCAATTCCGATAATTTCTCCATCTTATTTTGTATTCATGTGGAACATATCCGTATATTAACACTTCATTTTGTATTGTCTTCATTTGAAAAGTTTGATGTACACATAAACTTTTAATCATCAAATGCAATAACTTCTCCATCTTATTTTGTACCAATGTGGAACATACTCCTACATTAACACTTCATTTGAAAAGTTTGATGTAGACAAACTTTTAATTATCCCTTTGTGAATCTAAAAATTTCTTCAAAATCAAGAAAAATAATAAACTAGTTTAGACGATAAATTTACTGTGTCAGTATCATGGAATACAGAAGCAGTTCTTATAAAAATCAGCGAAGTTTCTCTCGCTTGACTTTTCTTTTATTTAATATAAAAAACGATATGAAGTACGTGGCATTGGAAGCAAACATACAAGGAATAGCTAGTACTTATGTCACAAAAAAAAACATGGTAAACTGCAAACAAAGCTGCAAGGGAAGTAGTAGTAGATAATCAAGAGAGAGAGATAGATATATGAATATGAATATGAATATGAATATGAATATATATATATAAACCAAAGAGAAAGATACATGAATCTAAAAAGATCAGAGATGAGATGGTGGGAGAAGGAGAGGTTGGAAATCATGGCGGAGAGCAGCTTCCCAGATGGCGTGGAGACGGAAGAAGTTGCAAGTGTTACCACAGTCATGTTCTTCCCAACCCTCAAGAGCATGCACTATGCCTCCTATTCTCCATGCACTCATCACCCTTCTCTCCAGCCAATTCTATAACAACCATTCTTTCATTAGATTATGCACACATCTATCAAACTTATGGTACACAAGAGTTATATAATTTTCAAAGCTATGTACCTCACATGAGTCGATGTTTTGGGTAGATTTGGGAACAAGCATAGCTGGAGTGGAGTGGTAAAAACAGTCCTTGCGGAGTTTGTTGGGTGGGAATTGAGAAAAGGGAATGAAGATGGTTCCTTCTTTTGCCTTCATCTGCTCTTCTTTGCTTATTCCATCCTCCACTAACCACACCCTTGGGGAGTAATGATTATTGCTTGTGGAAAATACCAAGTTCTCGACGACCCCAGATTTGATGAGTTTGATGTGTTCCTCCTCGCGTAACACTACCACATATATATGTACACATTCATTTTTGTTTGGTTTGAGAATTTGATCAGGGGATTTGGCCAGTCTCAAGTACTGTATATTCACATACCTTGATGCCCTTTAGGCATAGAGCAAGGACACGTTTCTTGGAAGTCCGTGGAAGCTGTACTCAAGAACAGTGATCATGCAGTCTTTCATAGGTGACCACATTGATCCGGCTGGTTGGTTTCCATGGGATGGCGAGTTTGCATTTTTTACATTGTATTATGGAATAGATACGAGTCAGAAAGTGAATCGGAAAGAATTTAAAGTTATTCAGATTTTGGAAACAGTGACACTTGACTGTATATGTGTATAAAGTAAAACAAAAATTTTAAGGATGGAAGACATTTAGAGGTTGGTGAACATTGAGAACATATCAAAAAATTTGTGTAAATGATCAAAAATGATGTAAGACTAATAAATGTAAACCTACACATAACAAATAAAGATAACAATAATTACAAAAACTCAAATAAAATGAATAAAGTGATTTAAACAAAAAGTATAGAAAATGAACAAATAACAAAGTATCTGAATTAATAAAAAAATAGGTCCTAAAATTTGAAGTTCTTTTTGTTTCCTTTAAAAGACACCAAGTCTCCAGTTTCATCTTCAACCATGGCAGTTCAGATTAAGATCTCATCCTTTCTTTTCCTCCTAGTAACCTTCTCCCATGCCTTTGTTTCAACATGATCCATCATCTATGTGAAGAAGAAAGATGTATATACGATGAAATGTTCACATTGACAAACACAATAATAATTTAACCATAATAGGTGATGGTAGAAACTTTATATCTGTTAAGTAAATTAATTTTAACTGAAATATATATAGATATTGCTTTTTAATGATAATTTTAAATATTTTGTATATGTTTTGCTCATATTTTATTTTTGTTTATCAAAATAAAAAATATTATTCAATAATTAAACATATATTCAATTTTAAAGGTGCCTCTCAAATCCATAATATATATATATATATATATATAGATTTCTTCTATATAAATGAACTTTTTTTTTGTAGAATTACATATATGGAATTACATATTGTGCTGAAAACAACTCCAATTTATTATATATATGGATTTGTGGGGCATCTTTAAAAGAGTATATGTCTAATTATTGGATAATATATTTTATTTTGGTAAAGAAAAGGAAAATATGAGCAAAACATAAGCAAAATTATGTCAAACATTTTGAACAAACAGAAAATGGTTGCATACGTCGTAAACAACTTTTTATTAGTTCCTAGCTATCTATAGTAGTTTTACATATTTTTTTTGTCTCATCATATGCAAGATGTGTGACTCATGATTGTCAGTTTCAATCCAATCTATTACTTGATGGCTCCATAATCAAGTGTATTATGAGATGAGGACATAATTTTCCGTTTTGGATTTTCGTTTCAATGCTATGTTTTAGTTGGGTTTTGTTATGGTTTTCTACCTATACATGTGTCTGCTTCTTCTTGAATAAATTTTAATTTAGAAAAAGAAAAAAAAAACACACACACACACCCCCTTTTGATTTGAACATTTTTTTTTTTGGTTTTTTAAAGGCAAAATTATTAGATGGTGAATGTCAGTTTGGGCCTGTTGTAGGGTTTAAGTAAATTGGGCCTCAAATTTAAGATAATAAAATTAAGAAACAGCGAAAAGTCCTTTATTTAGGAGTTATTGTCTCAACAGTCAACACTCCACTATTTATTAAAAAAAAAAAAGGACAAACGATGAGAACTTAATGAATCGTTTCACTTTCACCGCAGAAAACTTAATTTTTGTTTTTGTTTTTGTTTTTAATCACATAATCTTAGTCATGGTTACGTGTTAATATTTTCAACTCATATATGAGTGCAATTACGAGTACGACGTTCTTGAAGTGGTCATCTTTGCTTAGGCTTTTAAAGTTTCCGTGTATAGTGCGCAAACATTATTTTTAACAATTTTGTTTGATATAACTCTTTTAACAAATACTCCTTTAAAAAAAACTAAGAAAACGCGTGAGCAGACTTCTAAAAAAGTTTAGGTGGTATCAGGTATGTAATGAAGAGTAGTTCACATCTTTGGTGGTCCTCAAACACTCGAAAGATCAAATTTTAAATTTATCACCCTAGTTGACCAGAAAAAAATAAAGAAAAAATAATCACCGTAGTATTCATATATACATATCAAGCTGTTGGATCAAAGGTGAACAAGAAACAAATTTGAATTAATTTAGATATAAATATTAAAAAATGAGCGAAAGAAAGTTAACTTAACACACCTTACAAGTAACATGTCTTAGAAAAGGAATTAAAAAACAAAAAAAAAAAAACTTAAATCTATATGAATATTTTTGATAAAAGGATCGCTCATGGTAGAGGAAGGATGGGAATCGAACATCCAACCGCAAGAGAAATGTAAACCAAGTCAGTGGGGAAGGCTGCGTCGCTAGCTGTACATCTGCCTATGCTTGATTGCATGAATCAGGAACATCTGAGGAATAATCTATAATGATTTTTATTTTATTTAAATCTAGAGTTTGTATGTCACTGTCGAACAACGATTTAAACGTGAAAAAAAGAAACAGGAAAAAACTCTTAAAACTTATCATCGTACAACACAATTTAAATGTGAGAAAAAAAAAGATACAAGAAAAATCTAACTGCTTATCTTCATGAACATGCATTTACAACCTCTTATTTTTATTTTCTCCCGACAGGAAAAACGATTGTCATTGTCCTTATACCACTATACTAGTTAGGCTTTGGTTTCCGGTCTTTATAAAAAAAAAAAGGTATACCACTAGATATTCTTTCACAAAAGATTACGAAAATGGCTATTAAATAGGAAATTCAAATACCTATCATAAAGTTATTTTCAACTCATTTGCGATGGCAGAATGATTTGGGTTTATAGCCAAGAGCATAGATTCGCTACATGCCCGAATTTGATTACTTTGTGTGCAATCACTTTATTTGCTACGCTAATTGGTCCCGAATGTTTCATCCCGGTGGCTTTATTTTCCTAGACAATATTGGGGATTTTTTTTTGTAAAGAAATCTACTTACCACAATTTCTAAGTCTTTTGGTAAAATGCGGATATACACCATGCTATATATGCAGGGCAGTTATGAAAAAAAATTGAAAATCAGTAATTTCCATGGGAAAACTATAACATGTATTTATCCCCTTAAAATATTATTTCCCCCAATATTTATGTTATATTTCTTCAAAATCAAGAGGATGACTGGAGAAGTGCAACAACGTGTTAAATATGTATATATATAGACTCACAATGGATGCATAACAAAACAAAGCATACTCGTTTACTCTCTTTTTTTTTTGGTTCAACACTCGTTTACTCTATATAAAGAAGTCATCAACACAAAATATTTCCCAAGAAAAATCTCAAATAATTAAACTAAAGAAAGAGAAATATGTCGTCCACTACAGTTGAGGTACAAGGAGGGCAGCCACTTCCTAGGGTTCCGGCAAGAAAGCACCGTATGATAAATTCGGTTGTTTGCAGAGTTTCCATAAAGCGTGGCCACCGTGAAAGCAATCATTTACTCAGCCGTACGAGCGGTCTATCATTGGGTTTTGTCCCAACAAGAACCGACGCGAGTCAGTTTCTTCGTGGCGGCTATAACGGTAAATTCGGGAGGTTCGGTGGGAAGTTTGTACCAGAGACATTAATGTCTTACCTGAAAGATCTTGAAGACGAATTTCATTTTGTTTTAAGCGATCAGGAATTTCAGGTTGGTTTTCTCAATTATCGATTTAGCTTACTGCAAAAAAGAGGATTACTTCAGATATTTACATATAAAAAGAGTTTAAGTATTTTTAAAACACACTTAAAAATCAAACGGATTTATACTTTTGTTTAGGGAATAAACATATTGGTAAATGAATTCATAAGTAAAATAAATGAGATTGACGAGTTTAGAATTTTAGGTTATTATAAAAGATAAGTAAGGTAAACAAAAAAAGAAGAGAGACGGGATTATAATAGGTAACCTAAAAGTAATATAATCATAGAAAAGGATAACTACTATAGATCGGACTTGTTGTGTTAACAAAAAAAAAACGAAGGATTGGAAACGTGGACATTAATAGTACGGTCCTTGTCAAGACAGACATATACCACAACGCCTTTGATTATATAAGTGGTTGTTCAAAACAAACGAAAAATATTTGGACCGATATATATCCTACTTATGAACTAATAAAATGAAAGAAAATTAAAGACAATAATAATAAGTGCTTGCATTCAAAAGAGTCATGTAGTGTTTTTTTCCATGTAAAATAAAATAGGTTGACAAATGATATTCCTATTTAATAAAACGTATAGTAATAATTAACAATACATTTTTATTGTGCTTTTAATTAACTATGATTAGGAGGAGCTTGCTATAGCGTTAAAAGACTACGTAGGAAGAGAAACGCCTCTCTACTTCGCCAGACGTTTAACCGAACACTACAAGAACCTAGCTGGAAACATCCGAAGTGGACCTAAGATCTACCTGAAAAGAGAAGATCTTAACCACTGTGGATCCCATAAAATTAACAATGCTCTCGCTCAAGCCATGATTGCCCGACGGCTTGGTTGCAGCCGTGTGGTGGTGGCCACAGGAGCCGGACAACATGGGGTCGCCACGGCGGCTGTATGTGCAAAGCTCTCTTTGGAGTGTACTGTTTTTATGGGATCTACTGATATAGAGAAACAATCCTCGAATGTTCTTTCCATGAAACTACTTGGTGCTCAGGTAACTTGAGATTACTATTTAGACTCATAACGAACTATAATATATATTTAAGATGTACAAAATTTTCTTAGATTTCTAAATAGATGAGTTCTAGTTTAGATATATCTCGAAACAACAAAATATTCATATTGTATATTGAATGTTTATAGGTGAAACCAGTGGAAGGAACATTCAAAGATGCAAGCTCCGAAGCGATTCGTAATTGGGTTGAGGACCTAGATAACACATATTACTTATCGGGCACTGTTGTAGGACCACACCCGTCTCCGATAATGGTACGGGAGTTTCAATCAGTGATCGGGAAAGAGACAAGAAGGCAAGCGAAGCAACTATGGGGTGGTAAGCCTGATGTGTTAGTGGCTTGTGTAGGAAGTGGCTCAAACGCGTTAGGTTTGTTCCATGAGTTTGTTGGAGACGTGGATGTGCGGTTAGTCGGTGTTGAGGCCGCAGGGCTTGGTCTGGATTCAGGGAAACATTCAGCTACTTTGGCCGTTGGTGATGTTGGTGTTTACCATGGTTCCATGAGCTATTTATTGCAAGATGATCAAGGACAGATACTTACACCACATTCCGTAGGAGTAGGGTGAGCGTTTACGTTATACATAATCTCAAAACAAATTAAGTTGGTACCCTTTTTATTATATTTTGCTTACATAATTGACTTTTCACGTTAATCACATGCAAGTCACATCTTGTAATAAGCTACGAATTAACCGGTCTGATTAAACCGGAAATTTTCTCGGCCGGACCAAAATTCCAAACTGAGATTAGTCTGAGGTTGGATAACGAAATTGCTTTTGAAAACCAAGTAAAACTAAGAGAAGACATTATAAGCCTCACATATATATGATTGATTACATGGTCTTATAGGTTGGAATATCCCGGAGTTGGACCGGAGGTTAGCTTCCTGAAAGAAACCGGAAGAGCCGAGTTCTACACAGCAACAGACCAAGAAGCCATTCAAGGCACCTCTCTATAACTAATGTTTTCTTTGTTCTTATAAAATTTGTTTTTAAATATCTTATAATTTGTTTGTGGATTGCAGCGTGCATGCTATTGAGCAGATTAGAGGGAATAATTCCGGCATTAGAAGCGTCTCACGCGCTCGCATTCCTTGACAAGCTCGTCCCTACAATATTACACGATGGAGCCAAGGTGGTCGTGAACTGCAGTGGCCGTGGTGACAAAGATCTAGACACTCTCATTCAACAAGGCGTGCTTTCTTCTCTCTGTTGAGTCACCAAGATGCTATTGCTACATTACACTTGACTCTTTCAGAAATCGTATAGGTGCAGTTATAAGTTATAACCATCAAAATGGATGAAATATAGTACATTAATCGTTTATAAATTATTTATTTTGTCACTCTAAGCGTTTATAATTTCAAACTACTTGTTATCCTCATTTTCTCAAAACTCTTATTATTTTCTTATCATTAAGATGTATTAAGATCTGTAATTGTAATTAATGAAAAATCCACAAATATAATTTTATATTCAAATGGAAAAATGATGTTTTTATTCACATTTTAAATTCGTATATAATTTTTTTGTTAAATAATAAACCTACTTTATTGATCCGTTATATATGAAACTAATTATTAGATTTATCTTGTCACAAAATTTTATTTTTAACCTATTAAAATCTAAAGTTGATCGAATATTATAATATACAATCTATGTTTCTCAACGGCTCACGTTTTGTGGAGTTTTAATTAAATGCAGAAAATTCAATCTTGGGTACATTATTTTTTTGGAATTGTGACATTTCTTGAGTATATTATTGAAAGCGAAATTTCCAGCTTTTAAATTTTCCACACATGCTATAAACCTAACTTAAAATTTTTAGCGGCCTAAATTTACCAGTGTACTATTTTTCTTTTTTGGTTTCTTGTACTCTGATTCTCGTTACAATTATTATATGTTTATAAAGTACTAGTTTCTAGTATATATATATGCAAACACACATTGTTACAGAAACTGATGTTCAATTAATCATTTTCTATAACACAATTAACTCTAACCCAAGTGAATCTGAAAGAACTACGCAAGTCTAGAATCTTGAAGTCTATGACCATTTTGAAATTGTATATGAATCGTCAATTCAATTAATGGTCCGTATTGTTAAAAAATAACTCAATATTTATTAAAATTCAAAAATTAAGGTCAAAGAGAAATAAATAAAAACCCCAATATCAAACTATTTGTGTGAGTTACTGACCACATATTTCACTTAGCGTTTTACTTACAAATTTTAGTTTTTATATTTTTGGTAAAGAACTACTAATTTTAGTTTGAAGTTTGAACTAAGAACAAATATAAAATATACACACTTTTCATAACTCGGTATTATGCATATTTCATTATGTCTTTTTTATAAGAATTCTCAAGTCTTAATTTTATTTTTGGATTTGCGTGTCAGGTGATAAATTGATAGCTGCATGGCCAGCATCTGTTAACACCAGTACTCTGTTTGTACTTTGTAATGTTGCATATATATATATTTTTTCGCGGTGAGAAAAGCTTATGAGAGTTACATCAGACATTATAAAATCAATAAAGCTGTTCACATGTGACCGGACTCTCATTTCAACGGTTCATATATACATTTTTTTTTCAACGGTTCATATTCACTTAACATACAATGATACAATACTTAAAATATAGTATTATCAAATCAAGACTACAGTTTGCATCTTTGCATACATATAAGTGTAGCATATAAAATAAAACAAAGATCTATTTGTAATCCCAAAACAAAAAGATTGATTCCACAATTCTGTAAACTTGAATCAATCACATAAATATAATCGTATAAATGAAATGGTGATTTATATTTAGTTAATTCAACGTTCTATGACCGAATAAGATTTTTTTCTGTCACTTATAAGGTCAATATGGTGTGAGTTCGAGCTTTGCTCCATTAACGTTTATTTGCAACCGTTTATGTTATTAATATTTTAATCATCTGAAATAGGCCTGGGCAAAATATCCGATATCCGAAAACCAATCCGAATCCGATCCGAAAAATCCGGATCCGAATCCGAACCGAATGGATTCAAAATCCGAATGGATTCAAAATTTCCCTACCCGAATAATCCGAACCCGAACCGAACCGAATCCGAATCCGATCGATATCCGAAATAAATCCGAAATAATCCGATATTAACTATACAATATATATATATTTATATAGTTTATATATATATTTTACAGTTATATACACTCATATAGTCATATTTCCTTATCGAGATCTCAATTTTCCTTTTCTTTTTGATTATACATCCTATTTTCGATTCATATTCGGGTTTTTTGGATTTTTCGGATCTTAGATACAAATCCAAAATAACCGAATATATGTTGGGTTTTATAAAAAAAAAATGAAATCCGAATCCGAATCCGATTAAATCCGATCCGAATCCGATTAAATCCGATCCGATCCGAAACCCTATTATAATCCGAACGGATTCTAAATTTCCCTATCCGAAAAATCCGAAATCCGAAAAATCCGATCCGATCCGATCCGAAAATCCGAATGCCCAGGCCTAATCTGAAACACAAACGCAAATAAACTATTTCTAAAATGGTAAGACTTAAAACCTGGTTTAAACTGACTTTGATGGTAATTTGCTAAACAAATCATTAACTCGTACTTTAATTTGAATCTTTAACTCTTAAAATGAATATCAAAGACGAATGGTTAAGCTTAGCTCATGGATACACTCTACAGCCAACACCAGACATAAATACCCATCTCATAGAGCTCACGAATAGACAGAATAAGAGGGTATTTAAGTAATTAAACAAAATCTGAATTCTCTTTTTGTCGTCAACCCCCAAAGACCCATACTTTCCCTCCTCTCTGCCCTCACCTCCTTCCCTTAACCCTATAAAAACTTCTCTTCTGTCTCTTCCATTTTCCCAAGAAACAAAAACGGCTCTTTTCTCTTTCTATCAAATCTTCAACAAAAGCTTCTATTTTTCTATCAAACCCACCTCGAGATCATCACTTTCAACAATACACAGTTGTTGATTTTTCCCAAATTAAGTGACAACGATGATGATTTCTTCAATTAAACCGGTTTCCTCCTCCTCCATAACCGCAATCGCCGGCGTAAGGCGATCAATTCCGGCAAAGCTTCAATTTTCTCCCTTACCAATTATCAGTAACTTCCAAAACCCTAGTCTTCTCACTCAAAAGTCTCTTTTATCAGCACAGAATTTGTCGAATTTCTCTCTGGCGGCGGCGGCGCGGAGGAGTGATGTTTTTAGGGTTGAAGCTTACGAGGCGGATCGGTCTCGTCCGATTGAAATCGGTATGGATTTTCCTGATGAACAATCAGGGCAGAAATTGAAGATTGGAATCTACTTCGCGACTTGGTGGGCATTGAACGTTGTGTTCAATATCTACAACAAGAAGGTTTTGAATGCTTTTCCTTACCCGTGGCTAACTTCGACGCTTTCTCTTGCTTGTGGGTCTTTGATGATGCTCGTCTCTTGGGTCACTAGAGTCGCTGACCCTCCTAGAACCGATCTCGATTTCTGGAAAACTCTCTTCCCGGTAAAGATTTTAGCTTTTTCAATTAATGTTGTTTGCTCTGATGAACTCGTTTTGCTTTATGTCAATTTTTCCTGTAAAGGCTACTCTGATTAGTTCTTTTGAAAAAGCTAGAAGAGTAAAGTTCTGGAATTTGGAAGCTGAATTCAGCATTTTGTAGGTAAAGCTTATAACTCATCTGATGAAACTGTGTGGTGATGCTTTTGATTGTTCAGGTGGCTGTGGCTCATACGATTGGACATGTAGCAGCGACAGTGAGTATGTCCAAAGTCGCAGTGTCCTTCACACACATCATCAAAAGTGGTGAACCAGCCTTTAGCGTTCTTGTCTCAAGCCTCTTCTTAGGAGAGACATTTCCTTTACCTGTTTACCTCTCCCTCTTACCTATCATTGGAGGCTGTGCTCTCGCTGCAGTCACCGAGCTTAACTTCAATATGATTGGTAATTAGAAACTTCCATTAATTGCCATAAGAAGCTCTAATGTAATTCAATTAAGTGTTTTGATTCAATGCAAGATGTAGATCAAAGGGTGTTTCTTGGTTTTTTTCAGGGTTTATGGGAGCTATGATATCGAATTTGGCGTTTGTGTTTCGTAACATATTCTCAAAGAAGGGGATGAAGGGGAAGTCAGTGAGTGGGATGAATTACTACGCTTGCTTATCTATGATGTCTCTTCTCATTCTCACTCCTTTCGCTATTGCCGTGGAAGGTCCTCAAATGTGGGCTGCTGGTTGGCAAAATGCTGTCTCCCAAATTGGACCAAACTTCGTCTGGTAATTTTACAATGATCCATTATGATCTAATACAAAATAAAAGAGAGTTATGTTTTTTCGAAGAAGTTGATTTGAAACCTTGTAAGGTTATTTGATTCTAAATGTTTGAATTCAGGTGGGTAGTGGCACAGAGTGTGTTCTACCATTTGTATAATCAAGTCTCATACATGTCCCTCGACCAGATTTCACCCTTGACATTTAGCGTTGGAAACACAATGAAGCGAATCTCGGTCATTGTCGCCTCGATCATCATCTTTCAAAACCCGGTGAAACCTGTCAATGCCCTCGGTGCTGCTATTGCGATTCTTGGAACTTTCATCTATTCTCAGGTAAAACATAGTGAAAAGATTAGACCCTTTGCATAGTCTGCGCAAGGATTCATGTGAGTGATGTTCTTTTGTTCGTTTTGAATCTTTGAGTAGGCAAAGCAGTGAGGAAGTGTGGTTTTCACAGGGGAGTTTGATGCACTAAGACACTGAGAGCAGAGGACAACAGATGATTCCTGTGAAGGTCTCTGGAGGGTTATACAATAATCGTTGGATCTGAGCAAATGGAGTAGGAAGATCAACGGCTTAAAATCCTGGCACAGTGCTATGATATGTATAATATGGTTTACGTTTTTCCAAATAGGATCCAAAGTTCAAACTGATTGAATAATCTAAAGTTAATACAAGAAGTTAAAACTATATTGAACGCCGGGAAAGAGACCTCAAATTGAGTTTTGTTCATTGATTACATGCTAGTAACTCTGTTCAAACAGAGGCGATTGTTGAAGATGTGTAGGAGAATCGTCACTATAGAACCCGATTGCACTTTTTAGTATATGAAAATGTGGATCCAATTGAGCATGATTGAATTATCTGTCGTGGATTTGGAACCTAATGTTGATGTCCGGTGATCTTTAGACTTCTTTAAGTTGAGTTTTTTTTTTTAATAGGGAATGAAAGATGTCAATATTTTATGCATTCACGTGGCAGAAATATGATTTTTTCAAATATTGTTTTCGGAAAATATAAGTAAAATATGAGGAAAACATAAGTAAAATTATTATTTATTTTTAAATGAGAAAACAATAATTTGAGAGCTTATTAGGCATTGATTGATATAAGATTATAATAGAGCAGTAGATGTAAGGAGCAAAAGCAGTTAAGAGCATAATCAGTATGTAGCTGAATTTGTATGTTTTAATTAGTATATTAAGTGATTGGTAGAGCTATCAATAAGTTACCTATAAAATTATATAAAATTTTTAATATATTTTTTATATGTATGATAATATGTTATACATATTTATATCATAAGTTTTTATTTTAAATTTTAATATCTACACTATTTTTATTAGCATATTATTTTAATTAAAAATTTAAAGATATCAAAATATGAAAATATAAACTTATTCTTAAATAATTTTAATAAATATAATTCTAATAAATCTAATTTTTAATTATATAATAAATAATATATTTATATTTTCAATTTGAAAATATTTACTTATAATAATATGCTAATAAAATAATAATTTATTAAAATATTGTTATAATATTTTTTAATAAACCATAATTTGAATAAGAATAATTTTAATATAATATTTTTAATAAATTTATTTTATCTACAATTATAATTTATCAAATTATATATAAATATATTATTTTAAATTTATTAATTATTTTTATGGTATATTATTTTAGCTAATGATAAATACTAATTAAATATAAAATAAAAAATTTAATATGTATATATATATATCTTATCCAACTAAATAAATTAATTATTTTAAAACTTTTAAACCTCTATACCTAGGAAAAGCTCCATTTTGGATTCCTTTTAAACTAATATTTTTAAATGTTGATTTCCTTATAAACTCAACCAAAAATTATTTTTAATGAATTCTAATAGTAAACGTAATAGCAATTTTGGGTAATACATTATAGAAACATGAATGCTCACATCCAATAAAACAAAACAAATATGTGTTAAAGCTAGAAAGTCAAACAAAAATTCATATAGTGGACATTAAAAGTTGGTGAACATTGATGAATATATCAATAAACTTTTGCAAATACAGAAATATATTTGTTTAACAAACATGAATGCTGACATGCAATTAAGCAAAACAAATATGTATTAAAGCTAGAAAGTCACACAAAAATTCAAATAGTGGAAATTAAAAGTTGGTGAACATTGATAAATATATCAATAAACTTTTGCAAATAACAGAAAGTGATTTAAAACTAAGTATGTGTTAGTTCTTTTGAGATAATAAACCAACTCTTTAAATAGGGCACCATACCTCCATAAACTTTTGTGGATAACCTGCTGATTGACCCTGCTGGTTGGGCTCCGTGGGGCAACGAGACCGAACGTCAATCTACTTTATTTTACGCTGAGTACCAAAACAAAGGCCTGGGAGCTAACACAAGCCAAATAACCAAATGGAAGAGCTTTAACGTAATCAAAGATCCGAAAAAATATCAAGTAGCATTTGGGGAAGTAGCGTAGTCGAGCATCACCAATGTGTAAAAAATCTGGTTCTCTGAGTTCGAGGCTGTTTGGGAGGGGTTGAGGATTTAATCTCCTTAGTAGTAAACTATCACAAGGGTCCACTTATATAATTTAAAACTTTCAGTTGATAAAAAAAAAAATAGTGGATATGAGACAGTAACATGTCCTCATAATGTGTACTGTTACTATAAGTCCAGCTATAGCCATTAAATTTGTTTTTATGAATTTATAGTGAATATCGTCCTTTGTATAACAATAAAAGTAGGTGATTGGACTTCTTAGGCTGAATCATTGTAAATTGAGAATGTACCAATGCCACGTACCTTCAAACATTAATTTTTACATGCATGTAAATTGTAAGTATAGTCTAAAAAGAACTATATGTACTAAAAGACCTAGCTATATATATCTTCAAAAATCAAAAGTACATAATTAAAATGAAAAGAAAAGGTTCAAATAAATAAGGAATTGGCCCAAATAAAGACATTAACACTTGGCCAACTAACTTCCACCCGTCTCTGTAAATTCTCCAGAGAGTAATTAAGATATTAGATCATTTTACGAATATTGGAATCGTGTTTCAGTTTTTTTTAGGTTCAGCTTCTTTGTCGCACAGTTTTTCGGATTTTGAGACAGATACATATCGAACCCTAACCACCACTTGGTTATTATGCAATATTTTCGGTCATTGCTTCTAACTGGTACCACCACAAATGTTGAGTAACTCGTACCTTTTAGATTTAAAATTAGCCGTACGTCGATGATTTAAAAAAATATACTTCACCTTAAACTACATGTTTTTTCGAGACTTTTGTTTTGTTTCAAAAAATACATGGTATAAGTTTCAATGTATTTTTTCTAATTTATCCATATCATTTCTAATAAAAAAGCACACGTAATTTTAATTACAGTAATAATAAGTAAAACGGGACATAACTAAAAATTGCAACTTATTTTTTCCTTTTTGTGGAATAAATTATTTGTAATACGTTTGAAAATGTCAAAACATATACATTTTCAAAAAAATGGACAAAGTATACCATTCTTCTTTGAATTTTCTTCATTAATTAAGAACTTCACTAGGATAGAGAAATGAAGTTGTTCTTTTCTTTTTTTTTGTATTAGATGATATTTAAATTTATCAACTAATGATGTTTTCCTTTCTTTCTTTCTCGAAAAGGTAAATCCTAAACTAAAAAACAAAACTAAGAGTCTAGCTAGCTATTGACGCTTGCAAATAGTTATGATAAAATATAAATGCATCCCTCCAGCGGAAGAAAAATGCGATGCCTAATGTCTCCCCTATGGACACTTTAACTATAGAAAAACAGAATTTAATTAGATAACAGTTCTACAATCTAGATTGTCATACACTCACACTGATGACTATTAGTTATCAACTAGGTTAAAAATCTAACTATACAAACAAACCATATACCATTTATATAAGTAAGAAGTAAATGCACACAGAGGACGACAGATGGTTGGTGACACCAATTACTCGATCGTTGGCAGATTCACTTCATCTCACATACATAACATACGTGTACTTTCTCTATATAACATAAGAACCCTAAACCTCTTTCACTATAAACTTGCCCTAAACTCTATCTATCATTCTTTCATCTATCCCACCTCTATTTCTCCCTCTCTCTTCAATAATAACAAACACATGGATCTTACCGATGTTATCATATTCTTGTTTGCTCTCTATTTCATCAACCTTTGGTGGCGCCGGTACTCCTCCGCCCGAAGCAGCCAGTGTCGTCTCAACATTCCGCCTGGGCCAAAAGGATGGCCACTAGTCGGAAACCTACTTCAAGTCATATTCCAACGTCGCCATTTCGTCTTCCTTATGCGTGACCTACGTAAAAAATACGGTCCAATATTCACCATGCAAATGGGACAACGTACGATGATTATTATCACGGACGAAAAACTCATCCATGAGGCGCTAGTCCAACGTGGCCCCACGTTCGCTTCCCGGCCTCCGGACTCGCCGATCCGGCTCATGTTTAGTGTCGGGAAATGCGCTATAAACTCGGCAGTGTACGGATCCCTTTGGAGGACTCTGAGGAGGAACTTTGTGACAGAACTAGTGACCACGACGAGAGTGAAGCAGTGCTCGTGGATACGCACTTGGGCTATGAAGAATCATATGACGAGGATTAAAACGGAGAATATTGAGAAAGGTTACGTGGAGGTTATGAATCAATGTAGGCTAACGATTTGTAGCATCTTGATATGTCTTTGTTTCGGTGCCAAGATTAGCGAGGAAAAGATCAAGAACATAGAGAATGTTCTTAAAGATGTTATGCTCATAACTTCTCCGACTTTACCGGACTTTTTGCCGGTTTTCACTCCGTTGTTTCGACGTCAAGTACGAGAAGCGAGAGAGTTAAGGAAGACGCAGCTCGAGTATCTTGTTCCGTTGATTAAAAACCGACGTAAGTTCGTTGACGCTAAGGAGAGTCCTAACGAAGAGATGGTTAGTCCGATTGGTGCGGCTTATGTGGATTCTTTGTTTGGTTTGAACCTAATCGAGAGAGGCGGTGAGCTTGGAGATGAAGAGATTGTGACTTTGTGTTCGGAGATTGTCTCGGCTGGTACAGACACGAGCGCGACAACGCTTGAATGGGCTTTACTTCATCTAGTGACTGACCAAAACATTCAAGAGAAGCTATACGAGGAAGTCGTTGGAGTTGTAGGCAAAAACGGTGTCGTTGAAGAGGATGACGTGGCGAATATGCCTTACTTGGAGGCTATTGTGAAAGAGACTCTCCGGCGACATCCTCCAGGACATTTTCTTCTCTCTCACGCCGCCGTGAAAGATACGGAGCTAGGAGGGTACGATATACCGGCAGGGGCATATGTGGAAATTTACACTGCATGGGTTACTGAAAACCCGGAGATTTGGTCGGATCCGGATAAGTTTCGGCCCGAGAGATTTTTAACAGGTGGGGACGGTGTTAATGCTGACTGGACCGGGACACGTGGCGTAACAATGTTGCCTTTTGGTGCGGGTCGTAGGATCTGCCCGGCTTGGACTTTGGGGATTCTACACATCAACTTGATGCTTGCTAGGATGATCCATTCGTTTAAATGGATCCCGGTTCCGGATTCTCCACCCGACCCGACCGAAACTTACGCGTTCACGGTCGTGATGAAAAATTCTCTAAAAGCCCGGATCCTGTCAAGGACTTGATGGATATGTTTTGGTTATGTGTGCTTGTGGGGTAATTATAATAATTTCTTAGTACGTCACATCAATCTTAGCTATTTTAAATGTTGTTTACGACTATCTTTATCTATTTTCAAGGAGGTTTGTTTGTTTCTGATGTATAATAAGTATCAAATATATATAATCAATGAATCATATGTAGTTTCGGCTGGTTCATAAGTGTGTAGTTTATAGTTGTACATTCATTAATTACTTGACATATTAATGCCATTATATTTCGTACAATTTGTATAGTTGTATAAACCATCTAGTCAAAAGAGAATTACTATTTAGATTCTATTTTCGAATTATTTGAATTCTAAGTTTATTTTTGTACCAAAACAAAATCGGTAAGTTGATGCAGACCTAGCAAATTTAAATGAAATTGTCAGTTGTGAGGTGGACACTTAAATTCAACCCAACTATGTTGGGGGTAACCAAGTTAATAACATTAACTTTCAGAAGAAAACATATCACTTTTTTTTTTTTTTTGAAAAACATACACTATTAAACTTTTTAGAACTATTACACAGTTTATATATATATATGTATATATTATTGTCGTTAAAATAAAGATACTTCACTGCGGGGAAATTGAATTTGCTTGTTGCCAACGACAGTCACAATAAAGTTGAAAGGTAAATCATACTTGTAACATGTTTATCACTCGCGGTGATTATTAATTATCCTTATAGAAAAGTTATTTTCTTTTCAAATAATTCATGAAATGGTAGTTCAACCGATCGATATCTTAGATTGCAAATCATGAACGATGACTCGATTATTTTGAAAACTAACGTATGTTCTTTAGAAAAATAAGGTATAATGGATCTAAATTTTCTCATTTTTAAAAAGGTTAAAAAGTATGTGAAGCCATGTGCATTTGGTAAATGAGTGAACACTATCGTACGTACACAAGCATGAATTTTGTAACCTTCCAAGCCTGTCATTGGGCCAACCGTGCATTAATTTTAGGATAAATTACATGAAAAAGATAAAAACTATTTTTTTATTTACGGTTGTGAAAGTGAATAGTAGTTAGTCAGTTTGACGTAAATAATCTCACAAATTAACTTCTATGTAAACTATTTAGTATTGTAAGTTTTTACTTTTTAGACATTTTTATTTACCACAACTCTAATAGTGACTTGTGAGTAATTCAAAGGTAAACCTAACTAATTAAAATTCTCAGAAATTAATTTATGATTCGATCAGATTATGTTGGTAAAATTTTATTTTCTTTTAGTAGTTTATAATACAACTGAATGCAAAATTTGAGACAGTGGTGGATCTATGGATTTATATTGGGCTTAAACCAGAAAAATGGGCTTCAATACTCCAATTTCTCTACTCCCCAAGCCTATCGTCTATATTCTGAAGAATCAAACTCAAAAACCAAACTACAACTTTTACATGGCCGGGTTTATCCTCCGTGACCAGTATGTCTCATTGTGACGGTCTATTGCTATACGTCATGAAAAGTAAGCTTTTGGTTTTGAATCCATTGTTGAAACAAGCGAGATCAATCAACTATTGCTATGGATTTGAAAATTCCAGGGATATGTACTATTATGGTCTTGGATACATTAGTAACCTATCATCAAGTCATTATGATTACAAAATAGTAAGGGTTGGTCGTGGTGGCAGATTTAGATTTAAAGTTTCAAGGGTTGAAGTGTACACATTCAAATCTGATTCTTGATAAGGCCTTTACTGGGTTCGATGGATTATTAGAGTCAAGTGTGTGAAAATGTTTGGATACAGAGTTTCGATTTCTCAAAAGAGAGATTTAAGATCTTGTTACTTCCTCCTTCACTCATTTGGTTATCTAACTGGAAAAATTCTCTATCTTTAGGGATTTTCAGAGGAGATGAACTTTCTTTGTTGCATTCATGCAGCATAACAGGTAAGATACACATAAACTTATGTGTGATGCAGAAGCAGGATTGGAGCACGCTGATGACAGTTGATACACCTATATCTCCGATATATGATACTAATTTCACTAACTTATATTCATGTTCCTTCATTGAGAACAATGATAAACTTGTGCTCTTTACCAAAACCAGAAATATTATTACTAGCATCTACATTGTGGGAGAGAATCAAGAAAGCCAAAAAGTTGAATACAACACTGCTATGGATCCTTCAATCAGTGATTGCTACTATGTTCCGAGCTTGCTTCAGATTCCAAGGCAAGAAGAATAAGAAACAGGTTCCATTGTTAAGACATGAAGTTTTTTTGTTTTTTTTTTTAATATAATAAGGTTTCTCAGTTTTGTTTTTGTAATAATGTTTCTCAGTTCAACGAGACTGTTTCTTAGAGTGGCTTTAAATCAATACTCTTCCAACTCGAAACTATAATCACCCGGAAAAATGTTAATAGGACAATTTATATACAACATGTTTAATACTTAAATTATGTTCAGTGAGAAATTTGATAATTCACAAGCACATGTTCTTAGAGATACCTCAACGACAAGAATCTCTTTAAAGCATCCCCTTTAAACTTCAAAGGCTCAAGTCAATTCGAAGATGAATAAACATTTTTTGTATTCCTTGATCACTCAGGCAATGCAGCTTCGACTTCATTCCACAAGTCAACATTTCTGGTAAACTTCTCTTTCACTATTCGAATGAGCTCCTTTGCTTCACCAACCTTTGAAAGACTTGCTAATCCATTAACAAGCCACTTCATAACACTAAAACTCGGAACCCAATTCTTATCCATACTCTCCCTACAAAGGATCAAAGCTGTCTCAAAATCCCTTCTTTTGCACAAACAATGTATCAGAGTGAAGTAACATTCACTATCAGGATTATATCCATTCTTCACCATAACATAGAACAAATCCATAGCCTCATCTAAATCCCCCTCACTGCAAAACCCATGAATCAAAATCGAATACGTCACAGAATTAGGTCTCATCCTACTAGACATTACTCCATCAAGCAA
Organism: Cardamine occulta; assembly: GCA_028015245.1. Classification (NCBI taxonomy): domain Eukaryota; kingdom Viridiplantae; phylum Streptophyta; class Magnoliopsida; order Brassicales; family Brassicaceae; genus Cardamine; species Cardamine occulta. The sequence goes on from CM051363.1 coordinate 4,284,533, forward strand.
TGCCTTAGCTTCTACAGATTTCTTCCTTTTACACAAACATTGAATCATAATGTTGTATGTAGCAACACCTACATGAACACCAAACTCTTTCATCATTCTCAAAACTTTCCTCACATCATCATACTTCTCTTCATTGTAAAATCCAGCAATAATCATCCCAAAGCTAGTAGCTGTTGGCTTTATCCAATTCCTCTCCATCTCTGCAACAATGGAGTATGATAAACTCGTTGAACCGGATTCACACAACACTCTAATCATTCTATTGTAAGTTTCGAGATCAGGTTCAATGCCATAAATCTTTGGCATTTCGAGGTAAACTCGTTTCGCTTCTTCGTAATCCTTAGCCATTAAACAAGCGAAAAGAAGAGCATTCAAAGATTTTACCGTCCTTGGGATCTCGTATTGTTTGAGGTTACGAAATGTCTGTAAAGATCGATCAAGCATATTAGCTCGGCCGTATAAGATAATGGCGCGGACTGCGAAACTCTCGGATTTGGGATCGGGTTGGTTTTGAATGAAACCGTCGAGTAGCTGCGACACAGCGGCGAAGTGTTTTTCTCTTGCTAATGTCACGACTGCGACGGAGAAGGCGATACGATCGACGTGGTGATAAGGTTTCAGAGAAGCGCATCGGAAAATTTCGAGGATTCGATCTGGATTGTTCTCAGATTTGAGAAGGGAGAGAGTAGCTCGGCTCTTCTGCTTGGTAGTGAGCAAGGTCTTTGAGTTTAGTGTGAGGATAGATGAAGTGGAAGATAGTAATCGATAATGATTCGCGGTTTGAAGTAAAGATTCCGATGTTTGAATGCGCAAGAGGAACGCCATTGTTAAGGTTCATGATGTTTCGGAAGAAATGGTGACGACGGTGGAGAGAAGAGGTTTAAACCGGATAGGGGTTTGATGAAATTAAAAATGTAATTACATAACGGTTTACTTAAATCATATACACCCGTTCGCATAGTATAAAACTCATATCAGCCGTTGATGTTTATTAATAGTCAACAACTAGAAGGGTCCTGATGAACCGTTGACCATTTAAAAAAACTATAAAAGGATAAGGATCCGGTAAATACCGGGGGTTTGAACCCGACGTGAATCGAACACGCAACCTTCTGATCTGGAGTCAGACGCGCTACCATTGCGCCACGGATCCGATGTACGTTAGTTACCAATATTTTATTAATATACTATAACAAAGCTCTTTTAATACTTCACGAAAGGTTATATCATCATCAATCTCTCTCAGTTTGTTATCTTCTTCATCATAATTTTTCTACGGTTCTCAGTCTACTTTATCTTCTTCTTCATCTCTGATCATGATGCAGCAGCCACCACCCGGAGGTATCCTTCCACATCACGTTCCTCATCCGTCTGTTTACCAGCAACCGTCTCCTTACGGGATGCCTGGAGCTGCTCCACCACCACAGATGTGGAATTCGGCGCCGCAACCAAATCAGCCTACAAGCGCTGACGAGATCCGAACTCTTTGGATCGGGGACTTACAGTATTGGATGGATGAGAATTTCCTCTACAGCTGTTTTGTTCATACCGGAGAAGTAAGTATTTGTCTGTATTTTTGATTTGTTTAGTGATGACTTCTTAAATTCATCTTATTTCCTTTTAGATTTGCACTAAGTTGTTTCAATTATTCTTTTGGATCGTTTTTGTTTTGTTAATATGATCACTGTTCGTTTATACTGTTTGAAAGATTGAATTTTTAGCGATTAAACGATAGTTTGAACAAATTTTATGTGTATTCTCTTTTCCAACAGTGAGTTAATAAGTGTCATTATGTCCTGTTATTTAATGAGTTAGTTATTTTAACACTATTCAGTAATTTCGCAGGTTGTTTCTGTTAAAGTCATCCGTAACAAACAAACCTCTCAAGTTGAAGGTTACGGTTTTATTGAATTTGTATCTCATGCTGCTGCTGAAAGAGCTTTACAAACATTCAACAACACTCCTATCCCAAGCTCTCCTGATCAACTCTTTAGATTGAATTGGGCCTCATTGAGTTCTGGAGATAAACGTGACGATTCACCGGATTACACTATATTTGTCGGTGATCTTGCTGCTGATGTTACGGATTATATCTTACTTGAGACGTTTAGAGCCTCTTATCCTTCAGTGAAGGGGGCTAAGGTTGTTATTGATAGAGCCACTGGACGTACAAAGGGATATGGCTTTGTTAGGTTTTCTGATGAAAGCGAACAGATTCGTGCTATGACGGAGATGAATGGTGTTCCTTGTTCAACTAGACCTATGAGAATTGGGCCAGCAGCTAACAAAAAAGGTGTATCTGGTCAAAGAGGTATTGGATATGTTTACTTTAGAATTTGCTTTGCACTTGCATTCCCATGATTTTTGTGTGATATAGTAGTATCTATGTGACTAGGTTTCCTCTAGTAAGAACTAGTTAACAGTCTTGTGCAATGTATGTATTTACCACTCAGGCCACCGTAAATTCTGTTAAAAGTTAAAAAAAGATAGAACTCTTATAGCAAACTTGTTGTATCATGTTTGTTTCAAAGCAGGGAGTCAAGAGGCTCTCTCTATCATCTTGAGGCCTGGAACTGATTTCAGCTGAAATGGTTATCCTCTTATTGAGTGCCTCTGCTTAGGTCAGTTTTTAAGTTCATGTGTTGTCCTTTATTAGCCCTTTCCTTCACTTCAGCGCCCTTCTATATTTTCCATTTATCTTTTCAATACAGCTTTTCCTCTAGTTCTCAGTCAATTACTTTTTACTCTATACTTCTGTATTCTCTTTTCTATTTCATTCCGCTCTATTTAAAGTTCTTATATTTTACTTTACTTACTTTATCTGTATATCAAGTTCCTTTCTACTGCTTCTGTGAATCTAGAAGTTACAAGTTCTCCTGGCATTTTAGTATTTCTGTGAGAAAGGATTCGTTTGTTCCTTTTTTATAATGGGCTTGGTCAGATGAGGCAGTTTCCGGAGTGGCTTGAGAATTAGCTACATTGTTTTTTTTCTTTTCAATATTACCCTTTACAATTCCTCTATACTTTTTCCCTATAGGCATTTCAATTAATGCATTCTCTTGCATTGTTAGTTTAGCACCTAAAACTAGTCTTCTTGAGTAGCTTAAAGCCTTTGGAGAAACGTGATGCAAATGTCATTGTCGCTGTCTAATTGCTCATCTTTTGTGGTTAGGGCTCCTCAGCTCGTTTCTTTATTGCTTGCAAATGGCAATCTCATCTACCTATTTGATAGTTTATGATTCATTTTACATCATTGATAGATTTTGACTTCTTATACATGTTTTACAATTTCGTACTCAACAGAAGGAGTACTATTTCTCCTTTTGAAGTTCTAGCGTTTGTTGTATATGTGTTCATGCCTTCTTTGCATCTGCTTTCAATTTCTGTAAAGGGGTCTCTCCTAGTTTTCCTGTTACTTGTGTAATTTACAGATACTTACTCCTTTCACTATACCCGTGTTTTTTCGTGTAAATGCAGAATCGTATCAGAGCGCTGCTGCAGGGGTTCCAACTGATAATGATCCAAATAACACAACTGTGGGTTATATGCTCCTATTATATACGTGTCCCGTTGGGTTATCTTCTTCCAAATAGGCAATTTCTGACGTATTTTATGTACAGGTTTTTGTAGGTGGATTAGATCCCACTGTGACTGATGATCATCTGAAGAATGTTTTTGGCCAATATGGTGAGATTGTGCATGTGAAAATACCTGCTGGAAAACGCTGTGGATTCGTTCAGTTCTCCGAGAAGTAAGTGCAATGCTGTTACTGAAACCTCTGTTTACTGACCCTATAATAGGCTTTGGAACATCTATCTAATAGATTCATAATGTGTTTTATGACCAACCCTTACTTTTTCAGAAGCTGTGCTGAGGAAGCTCTTAGAATGCTGAATGGAATCCAATTGGGAGGAACAACCGTCAGGCTCTCATGGGGCCGAAGTCCTTCGACCAAACAGGTAATTTAATTCCCTTTTGCATTAAGATTAGATGATAGAAAGAAACAGCCAACACCGGATTCTCTCTCGTCACTTCCCTTTATCGTCTCATTAGTAGAATCGCTTAGAACAGTAGGCAGAATGGTTCTTGAACAAATCTGAAATGTTTTTTTTTTTTTTAAATCGCTTTTGCAGACAGCAGATCCAGGCCAGTACTATTACGGTGGGTATGGACAAGGACAGGAGCAGTATGGGTACTCGATGCCGCAAGATCCTAATGCATATTATGGAGGCTATTCTGGTGGATACGGCGGTTATCAGCAGACACCACAGGCGGGACAGCAACCGCCACAGCAACCACCACAACAGCAGCAACAAGTTGGGTTCAGCTACTAACTGCGAGGAATATTTCTTGGGTTAATGCGCACTTGTTTGTTGTTTTGCATACTTTGTTTTATGAATCACAGTTTATTTCTCTACATCTCTCTCTCTATCTCTCTCTTTCTGTCTAGGTGATTTTCTTTCTTCTGCTTATGATTGATGATGCTAAAGAAGTGAAGAGTTTGACTCTTGGTAACGTTTTGTTATGCTTCTCTGTTTAATAAGTTATTTCTTTGTTGTTCTGAAAGAAGATTGTTGTTGTCACGAAAATCAATCTTTCGTAATGAGAAGGGATCAGAAGAGATATCTTGAGCACAACTAATCAGTCTAATCTCCAGCATTAGAAGAGTTGGAGATCTTTGATTATGTCTTTAGAGGTATATGTAGAGGCAGTGTGGTATTTGTCTCCAAATTTGAACATTTTTACGTGGCAAATTACGAATCTCCGGAGTCGTATAATGGACTCGCGTTAACAGCTCTCAGATTTTAAAATTCCCTTGACCCCGTTGTCCAAACCAAAGGACAAAAGGAAAGAAATAAATAAAAGAATCTGATTAATTTAGTGGATTTTGCAAAATTGTTGTCTTGTAATGAATTTGAAACCAAAACCAAAAGTGTTGGTTTTGAAACAAAAATTGTATTTTATCCGTTTCATAAAGTTATAACTTCTTCTATGACCGAGTTATATTGTAAATAATTTTTTTTGTTGTCATAGAAATAAAGCAAAAAACATATATTTTCTATGCTAACTCAGTAAATTATCTCCATTAATTGATATATTATTCATTAAATACAAGTTTCAAGAATTTCAAACTCGAGACTATTGATCAATGATTTGTTTAAACATGGATACTAAGGTGTATACCCGATATATGATATAATTTTTGAAAATATTATTTTATATCTGTATTTTGGAGTTTGGACGGCAAACTCGTAAATTAAAGTGCATATACTACAAGACCACATTTCGCAAGAGAGAAATTTAAATATTTGGACGGCAAGCTCGTAAATTAAAGTATATATAGTCTAAGATGTTATCTTGTAAGTATATACACTATATGACCTCATTTTGTAAAGAATATATAAGACAATGGTTATAGGCATTAATTATGGATTGTTAGCTGGAAATTCACACCATCTTAGTGTATATATCAATATATATTAGCCTATCTTATTTTCTTAATGATTTGACTTATATGTTAAATTGTCTTATTATATAACTTGGGGAAAAAAATAAACACGTATACAAGTTACAAGTTAGTGCAACAGCACTGCTCAATGCAATGACTACAAATACTTGGTCATTTCAACTCCTCTCCTCATCTCTCTGATCACCACCTTTCTTCCCAAAAGTCGACGGAAAACACACAAAAAGACGACAATGACCCTCTTCAAAAGGCCGTGCCTCTACTCAAAGATGAACAAGGAAGACCCAGAAGAGATATTCCACCGAAGAGCCAAGTTCTTGATTTACAAAACGCTTCAAGAAGCCGACTTGATTTCTCGGCGCGATCCTCCTTTGTCGTCGTTTCTACGGCTGAAGCTTCTTCGGTTGAAGGTCAAGATTGGAAAGAAGTTGGCTAAGCTTCGTCATAGCGTAGTATCTGCCGTTAGATTTGGCGGAATTCGAAAGCATTCTCACGGTGGTATGAGAGCCTTGAAGAAGTTGTTCCACGGTGGTTCAACAACCGGACTACCTAGGCCTATTTTCACTCTTGAAGTTTGAATTTTTTTTGTTTTCACTCTTTCATATTCCTTTCTTGAATTTCCGTTGATCTTTGTTCAAAAAAGTTTATCGAAAATATAACATGAAGAAGTTTTGTTTCTTTCATAAAGGGCAAATGTCTTGAAATAACGTAAAATAAAAATAATGTAACAATGATTTTAGTTTGGACTCTATTAGATCAACGGTTTTTAAAATGTTTGGTTTAATTTACGCACTAAAAAATCTTAAATCATTGTAATAAACTTCAAATGATATTGAATTATTATGATTCTTTATGCCTGGGAGCCTATCAATAGATTTAAAATATATTTTTTTAAAAATCTGCTTCTAAAATGTTATGCATTCTTAAATTTATATATTTCTAAGATTTTTTGTCAACCTATTTCTAAAAATATAAAAAAGTTTACTGAATCCTTTCTTTTTTTTGTTCAAGAAAAAAATTATTGAATCCAATCCCACCCAATCGAACAACATGTGAGCATTCATTCGTGCGATATCGTGAGGTTTTTCTAGATTATAAACACGAACGACAAAATTTAACTCAAAATCTTGGGTTAAGTGATCAAAATATCTTCAGGTTATAATATCAATTAGAAGGAATACATAAGGACTTAAATGCAAAATCGTAAAACTTTCTTTACCCTTTCCCTTGTCCTTCCTCAGTATTTTGTTCATCGTCTTCGTTCGTGTTTACGAAGTCATCGCCAGGTCCTTCATCGAACAAATTGTGATCGTCGTATGTTCTTCCTCAACCCTTCCTTTTCTTCTCCTTTTTTTTTGATTTCACCTGGACTGATAACAATTTCGTAATGCGTAATGCCTAAGATCTCTTAGTTAAGATTGGTTAGAAAAATCTAGAAACAATAGATAAGGAAATTTCTAAATCCGTTTAGTATTAGCGATATTTTAAGGAATTTGCTGCTGAAATCTCCATATTAATGCGAAGTTTATGATCTGGTTTTTATCAAATTTATTGAATATTTGTGTCGTTCCTCAGATTGTGTCTAATGAAAATTCAACGCGTAAATTCTCTTGGTGTTTGAGATTGGTTGATGTGATTTTGGTTTTGGTTTCTTATATGCAGAAGGGAGGGGTTATATACTGAATTTGGTTTTGGAAGTTTGTTGCAATGAGTGTGGTGGGATTTGATGTTGGGAATGAGAACTGTGTTATTGCGGTTGCTAAGCAACGAGGGATCGATGTTTTGTTGAACGATGAATCGAATCGAGAAAATCCTGCTATGGTTTCGTTTGGTGAGAAGCAGAGATTCATGGGTGCTGCTGCTGCTGCCTCTGCTACTATGCATCCCAAATCAACAATTTCTCAGTTGAAGAGATTGATCGGTAGGAAATTTAGTGAACCTGATGTTAAGAATGATCTGAGGTTGTTTCCTTTTGAAACTTCTGAAGACTCTGATGGTGGTGGAATTCTAATCCGGCTTCGGTACATGGGTGAGATGCAGAGCTTTAGTCCAGTGCAGATATTAGGGATGTTGCTTTCACATTTGAAGCAGATAGCAGAGAAGAGTCTCAAAACGCCTGTTTCAGACTGTGTCATTGGGATACCTTCCTACTTTACAAACTCACAAAGACTTGCCTATTTGGATGCTGCGGCTATTGCTGGCTTGAGGCCATTGAGATTGATGCATGATTCTACTGCCACTGCTCTTGGGTATGGTATATACAAGACAGACTTGGCGGCTAACTCGAGTCCTACTTACATTGTATTTATAGACATTGGTCACTGTGATACACAAGTGTGTGTGGCATCGTTTGAGTCTGGAAGCATGAGAGTCCGTTCTCATGCTTTTGATAGAAACTTGGGTGGGAGAGATTTTGATGAGGTTCTCTTCAACCACTTTGCCATTGAATTTAAGGAGAAATACAACATAGATGTTTATACAAATACCAAGGCGTGTGTTAGGTTAAGGGGATCTTGTGAGAAAGTTAAAAAGGTCTTGAGTGCAAATGCTGAGGCACAGCTGAATATAGAATGTCTGATGGATGAGAAGGACGTGAGGAGCTTCATCAAGAGAGAAGAGTTTGA